>WYDI02028184.1:0-34820 GCA_009867235.2 Psittacus erithacus | reverse complement strand
CCTCATGTTCTGCTTTAAACACAAATAAAACTGTTCTTCGCATCACCTACATCTTCCTGGGTTTATTTCCTTGAAGCTTTTCTGTATTGGTGGTTAATGATGATGTACTGATAATGATGATGTAACGATGATGTAATGGTTTTAGAGATTCCGATGACATGAAGTGTTGCTGGGCAGAGGTGCCTTCTGTCTTCCTGAATCACAAAAAACAGTGGATATCATGTGAATCCTCCTCAATTTGAGCTTGTCACATAATTACCTTGGAAGATAACGTCCTCTCTTTCTTCATACTTCCCATGGCCAAACTGCTGCAGCTGTCTTGTGCACCCTTAATGGTCCAGGAGAGAAACAATCCATTCTGGAGGACAGTTCCCCATGGCGGGGCTCTTCTCATTGGCTGGAGAGAACTGACATTTAGTGAGGTCCCAAGTTTCAGGACACCCCATTCTGATGCTCCAGACCTGCCTTGTTTGAGGGCCTTCTCAGGGGATGTCCTTGCTGTTGAGAGACCCTATAGAGCATGTATCTCAGTGGAGGTGACTCTTCTTCCTCTCTGCTGGCTGGAAGGAGAGTCTGGCCTGCAGACATCCCTGTGCCAGCGTTTGGTCCAGATGGCTGGAAACAACTGAGCTGAATCCACTCTGGAAACCCCTCCTTGTGATGGGAGCAGGCACCATCCACATTAGTGCAGGGAACAACACCCTTAGTGCATGGCCGTGTTTCTGGGGGTGGTCAGAGCCTGCTCCCCCTCACACCACTGAGCACCATCTCTGTCTTTCAGGTTGCACAGCGAGATAAGAACTCAGCCTGGGCTTTGGGCTGCACCATGAACGTCAACAGGCAACACAACAGAGGTGACCCTGCTCCTCGTTCCATCATCAAGCCATGCTCTGCCCAAGCTGGATGGATCTGGACAAATTGCTGCTGGTACAAGCAAACCCTTTCATCCCCTCTGAGGGCTGTCCTCAGGTCTTTTGGTCCTGATTTCCATGTTTCAGGAAGTGTGGGCCTTTCCTCACCCTTGTGCACGTTATCCTGGGAGATGCGGCACACGGCGCAGGGAGGCAGATCACTAGGGTGGCTGACACTGGATGCTCCTTCTGTTCCTTCTAGTGGTTACTAGGAAGAACCTTCTCCCTGGTGCCAGCACCCATCAGGTCCTTTGCAGTTGCCAACAGCAGCTCCACTGGGACAGAGGGTGCTGGCATCACCCTTCTCCCTAAGGGAAGTAGCTCCCCCCTTGCTGAACTGCACCAGAGACATTGCCATGGAGGATGACACTGTCTCCTGCAGTGTTCTCCTACATCAAGTCCAAGCATTCAAGCCCAGGCAGATGAGGGTGGGAGAGCCAAGGCCATCGGTCTCTGTGCTGGCAGTGTCCAGGTACACTGATGGCAGTGCCTGACCATTGGAGCTTGCTGGTTTCAGCACCTGCATCTGGGGCAAGCACTGGAGCAACCTGCCAGCAAGGATGTGCATGTGGACGCTGAGCATCCACTGCTCAGCCCTTACAAGGCAAGGCAGCTGACGCCCAGCTTTGCAGCCAGAAGCAGTAGCAGGCACTGACTAAGTCAGATGTGTCATGGGGAAAACTGTTACCTGGCTTCTGCCCTCCCCACAGCAGCAAATTAACATCCCACAGTAAACACAGAGCCTGCAATTAAAAGAAACCCAGTCCTCAGTTTTCATTTTCAGTCGTGATTAACATCTGCAACCTCAGAACATTATTTCTGTGGTTGGAAGTGCACCGCTTGCCCATCCCTCATCAGGGGCACCCTGTCAGCCCCACAGGGAAACGTGGGGCACTGCTGCCAGCAGGGACTCAGAGCAGAGGAGCAGCCTGCTTTCCCTCCATGGCTAAAAGCCCTTGTTTTTCCAGCGTGCAGGAATGTGTGTGCACTGTGCAGTGCAGAAACAGCGCCGTCCCCTACCCCTGTGGGAGGGGAGGAGGTTCTGGCAGCACTGAAGCAGCTTCCCTGCATGTTTGCAGTGCTTTAAGACGCTAAAGGCTGCCCTGGTACCTCCCACACCCCAGGGTGTGCGGATCCTCCCCTTGGCATCCTTTTCCCAAAGTCTCCTTCTCCCCAAGTCTCCTTCTCCCCATCCTGCTCCCTATATATTTGAACCCCCACGGAGCTGCATCTTCTCTCTTGACGTGCTGCGAGCAGGCAGGATGCAGGCAGGATCATCTCCTTCTGCTGCTCAGGTGGGATCCAACCCACCCTCCAGAACAGGTATGAGATCTCTCCATTGACTGCAGCTTCCTCTCAAGAGAAGGTTTGAGACTGCTGCTGCCTTTTGGCTGTGGGCTCTGCTCTGGAGTCCTCCTAAACTCATTTGGAACCGGGTCTTGTGCTTTTGTTACTCTTGACACCCGGAAAGCATCCAGTGGGAAGAAACAAGGGGTGAATGTGGTTTTTCTCTGGCAGGAAAGGGTTTCTTTTCTCAAGCTACTGAAAGTGCCAGGGAACGTTTAGGCAGACTGGTGATTAAAAACCTTCACGCTCTTTCCTCATCTATTCAGCTGCAGCGTGTACAGGCTGTGCTTGCTATAGCCAGATTTCCCATGGCAGGGAGTCCCCAGTGGAAAGTCTGGCTTTGATGGGGCTGTTTTTGCAGGAGTAATGGAAGGAGAAGGGAGAAGCAAGCTGGAGGGGTGGTTTCTCACAGCTTCAGGTAGGAGCATTTCCCTGGAGCAGCAGGGACACGGGTGATGAACAAGAATAAAACCAAGCAAGAAGCTGACGCAGCAAAGCTGGGTAGTACAATTTAGCCAGGGGTTTTCCTCCCTCTCCTCAGGCTTGCCATTGTAGATGGGGAGAAGGGTCCTGCTGCTGGTGGTGGCTGTTTCCTAACAGCTTTCCTTCAACAGCATTAACTAAAACGGAGCAGTTTTAAGGTGGTTTGGAGAGTGAGGCTGGCGGGGTTTGACACACCTGGAGACCCGCAGCAGCATCACAGGGACTCCCAGGCTGACGAGGGCTGGAACTGGGTGATCCTAAGGTCCTTTCCGACCCTGACTATTCTATGATTCTATAATCCTATGATGGCAGGAGCTGGCGAGGATGGCGACGCCACGAGCTCTGACCACGCTGGGTGGAAACAAAGCTTTCTGTGTGAAAGCTTTGCATGAATGCCCCCAGGCCAGGGCACAGCAAAGTGCAGCGACCTAAGAGAGGCTCTGGAGGAGCCGCAGAGCAGAGCCTGGGGCTCATCCCCCTGCTCACCCGGCTCTGCTGGGCTCCTCTCCCGGTGCAGCAGCCTGCTGCTGCCTCCCTTCCTCGCTGCCTCCCCTCCTTCTTCTCTCAGCATGTGCCTGGCATTGCCCCTGCCCATCCTGAGCAGCTTTCCTCTGCCCCAGGGACACGGTGGGAGGCAAAGCAGAGTCGCTGCCCTGAGCCTTGTGCCACCCTGCATTAGGAATCTGTCACTGCCAGCTTTGGCTGCCCAGAGCTTTCTGGGGGTCATTCGGATGCACACGGGCATCCCGGCTCACCTCGGCCATTGCCTTGGTGTGGGATCGAGTGCGGCCACTGCAGCGAGCGGTTCCCTTGGGAAAAAGGGGATTGAAAGAACCCGCTGTCATCTCACTGCTGTTTGTTTCTGCTCTTCCCAATGCAGAAGAGTGTGGAGCGTGTGGTCCTGGCTTCGCCTCTCCTCTGGATGCCATGAAAGGCAAGTTTGAAAGCCCCGGGCAGGCAGGGAGAGCTGTGGTGATGTAGTGAGCATTAACACAACGCTTTGAAGAGGGCGTTATCAATTAACTCCATTCTCTGAGGAGGCTCCCAGCAAGCGTAGGGAAGCAATGGTTTTGTTTCTGGTCTGTTCTGAGGCCAAACATCAATTGCATAATGACAGCTTGGTGTCAGAACAAACCTCGTTAGGTTTTGGGCTGCCTTGGGATGGGTCATAGCCTGCAGCAGAGTCTCCTGCGGCTTCCCAGGGCCAAACCAAATGGAGGTTTTCAGTTTCTCAGAGGCAATTGTATTGATAGAGCCCCACAACACCACCAAACACCACCACTGGAGTTCAAGCTGGGAAAGGAGAGGTGAGCATCCTCACCCATCGCACTCCGGCCTCATGGCTGGGATCACAACGTGACAAAACCTCCTTGTATGAAAACCAGCCTCTTGGGCTGCTTCCTGACATGTCTGGACACTTTGCCTGAGTATTGCTGCATTGCCAAAACACTGGTGCTCTGATGTGAAGAGACTGCTGAATGCATCATCCCTCCCTTAAGCCTATTCTCTAGGGCTTAGCAAACACCTCTGAGAAACCTTAAAGGGCTCTGGAGCTTGCTCATGATCTGTGATTCCTCTCCATGACATGCCTTTGAACCAAGAAAACAACAGCGAAGAGATGAGCGTTTCAAACAGCCACACTGTTGGCAGGGCTGGGCAGGGATTTTCACTCCTTGGTAGGACTATGGGATAGCCCAGGGGCCAGGGGGGTTCTGCCTTTGACTCAGCCCCGTGCCTCCGGTATGGCACAGAAGCACATCCAACCGCCCCATCAACACAGGGGAGCAAATGAGGCCCCGCCGGGAGGGAGATCCAGGCTGAGCAGAGGCTCCCGTGAGGTTTGGGTTCTGTCAGCGGCGGTTTCTGCTGATGCTCACGCAACGTTTCTGTCCTGCAAGGTCCCCGGGAGGAGATTGTGTATGTGCCCTGCATCTACAGGAACACAGGGAGGAAGAAACCCGACTTTCTGGCCACTGTGGACGTCAACCCCCAATCTCCACACTACTGTCAGGTACCAAACACTTTATCTCAGCCTGGGAAGCAGCTCGGTGCTTGTCCCTCCCTCTCCCCAAAGCTGCTGGCTCAGTACTGAGGCTGATGCCTGTCCTGCCCTCCCCAAGACCCTGAACCTTCCTGTGCTTACAAGATACACATAAACCCCGCTCCAGACCCCATCCTCAGGCTCCCCCATGCACCATCGCTCCCGTGGGGATGCTGAGGCTTACCTGAGATGGGGTCTGCCTCTGACCCTGCACTTGGCAGAGGAGCAGCAAGCAGGGCTGCGGCTTTGCAGGTGATTCACCGCCTGCCCATGCCCAACGTGGGGGATGAGCTGCACCACTCGGGGTGGAACGCCTGCAGCAGCTGCTTCGGGGATGCCACCAAGAAGCGCAACCGCTTGATCCTCCCCAGCTTCATCTCCTCCCGCATCTACGTGGTGGATGTGGGAACCGACCCGCGAGCCCCCAGGCTTTTCAAGGTACCTTTAATGCACATTAAAGGGATTCAAGGGACATTAAAGGTATTCACATTAAAGGTGAAGGGACTGGGATCGTGGGGACAGCTTGGCAAAGAGGCTTCTGGGGTACACCCAAGAGCTTTGCAAGAGCCCTATGTCTGGCTGACAGAATGGGAAGGCCATGGAAGGTGTTTGTTCTCCCGCTGATTGCAAAGACTGAGTTCTCCATCCAGCCCCGTGCAGGAGGGGACCAGGGCAGGCCTGGGGCAGCCCAGGCCGAGGATCTGATGGTGCCTATGAACTCCTGCAGGTTGTCAACCCAGAGGACGTGTTCTGGAAGTGCAGCCTGGGCTACCCCCACACCTCCCATTGCCTGGGCAGTGGTGAAATCATGATCAGCACCCTGGGAGACCCAGCCGGCAGTGGGAAAGGTACCTCAGGCCCCCGGGGAGAGGGTCTGGATAGGAGGAACCATTCCCGCATCCAGAGCTGTCCTGGAGGCTTCAGCCAGGTCTCCCAGCCCATTCTGCAGCGGGTTCATGTCTGTTGTTGTTTCATAACGTGGAAACTGCTAATCTGGATGATTTCCTCACTGCCCATGGGGTTTTGTTTTCACACCAGGTGGCTTTATTCTGCTGGATGGAGAGACCTTTGAGATCAAGGGGAACTGGGAGAAAGGAGACAAGATCCCCTCAATGGGTTATGACTTCTGGTACCAGCCGCGCCACAACGTCCTGATCAGCACTGAATGGGGAATCCCAAAATGCCTGGAATATGGATTTGACCCAACTGATCTGAAGAAAGGTGAGAAAACAGTTGTTTAAAAACCCCGGGAGAGAGATACTGCAAGAAGGCCAAGTTTCAGCCCTGCTCTGCTGCCAGTTGGAAGGCAACAGACAGACCCAACCCTGTTACTGTGAACACGCTTTAGATGCAAGCACCAGCAGTTCAACCCAAGGCAGTCCATAAATGCTGCTGTTGAGCTGTACAGGGGGTTGGGTTTCAGCTGTAAGGATGAAAGATGTAGCTTTGCCTCAGGCCAGCTCCCCCCCAAAGGCTCCCTGCCCTTCCCAGCCCTGTCCTAGCGAGATGGTCCCTGCTGGGTGCTGGGCATCTTCCCATGGCGTTTGCCAAAGTCCAGAGCAACCGGTGCAAAGACCAGGGGTCATCTCTGCGGGGAGCTGAAGGGGCTGAGGACTCAGCCGAACCTGCAACCGATGTGCTCGAGACGCTGACCTCGCAGCATCCCCTGTGCCCCCCTCCCAGGGCACTACGGACGCCACCTCAACGTGTGGGACTGGACCACTCGCACCTACATCCAGGCCATTGACGTGGGAGAGGATGCAGCACCCCTGGAGATCCGCTTCCTGCACAACCCCGATGCTGCCGAGGGCTACGTGGGCTGCATCATCAGCAGCGCCATCCATCGCTTCTACAAGACCAAGGTGCTCTCTGGGGGCACCATAGGGTTAGAGGAACAGGGTAGATGGGGCTGCAGAACTCTGCAGCATCCTGCCTCCTGCATTCCCCATCGTCCTCTCAGCCAGCTCCATTCCCCACTGAGGCACACACTGCCTCCCCGTGCACCCAGACCAGGAGCTGGCCCAGGGCAGTCTCACCAGAGGACTTGTTCTGACTGGGTGCAGCTTAGGCTGAGATGATTTAATTGAAAGGAGATTTATTTCTCCCTTTGTTGTGGATTTATGACAGCCCAAGCAATATTCTTCTTGGTGTCTGTTGTGGTGCGTAATAACGAGCTGGGTGAAGAGAGAGAACTCTCACCAAACCAGCCAATCTAATTGGCAAATGAGATGAGGTTTTGGCCCCCTCAAAGCCCCTGCTGAGGTTGCAGAACCCATGGCTCTGCAGAGCCAGAGATGGCTCCAAAGTAGCTCTACAGCCCTAGAGACCAGAGGTTGCTGGCACACACAGGCAAAATCTGCCCCAGGGTCGGGTCTTATCCTGCCTCTGCCATGCATGCTGAGCCCCCCCGGGGCCATGCTCTGTCCCACACCTCCCACAGCAAGGAGACTGGGCAGCTGAGAAGGTGATCCAAGTCCCCAGCAAAAAGGTGGAGGGATGGCTCCTCCCGGACATGCCAGGTCAGTGCATCCCGGGCTGGGTGCCGCGGTGCTCCCCGGCTCCCCGGGGCGCTGCCAGTGCTGCCGCCTGCTTATGCAGCTCTGTTATACCCTCCCCAAGGCTTCATCACCGACATCCTCATCTCGCTGGACGACAGGTTCCTGTATTTCAGCAACTGGCTGCACGGAGACATCCGCCAGTACGACATCTCCAACACCAGCAAGCCCAGGCTGGTGGGGCAGGTGAGGCAGCAGCAGGCTCCTGGTTGCATCCCTCTGCCTGTTAGGGAGCGTTGGGACCAGTCCCTCCTCGCTGCCTTGGCCACCCAGACCTTGGCTCTCTTGCAGGTCTTTTTGGGTGGCAGCATCACCAAGGGTGGCCCTGTGACCGTGTGCAGGGATGAAGAGCTGCAAAGCCAGCCAGACCCATTTGTCATCCAGGTGGGCTTGCCCAGGTCCTCAAACTCCCAGCCAGGGCAGTGACGGCGAGGCTGGGGAGCAGGTCCTTGTGCATCCCATGGGATGGATGTGGCAGCCTGGGAGAGGTGGGAGCATCCCCCTGTCCTGCACCATCCAGCAGCACATCTGTCTGCTCCCAGGGGAAGAGGGTGCAGGGGGGACCCCAGATGATCCAGCTCAGCTTGGACGGGCAGAGGCTGTACGTCACCACGTCCCTGTACAGCGCCTGGGACAAGCAGTTCTACCCCGACCTCATTGAGTAAGAAACCTGATGAACACGGGCGATTGAGCTATGGAGGGGGCCTCAGGGGCAGGTCCCCCCCGCGCAGCTCCCCCCAGCCTCCCGCTCTTGCCCCATGCAGGGAAGGCTCCGTGATGCTGCAGCTGGATGTGGACACAGAGCACGGCGGCCTCACGGTCAACCGGAGCTTCCTGGTGGATTTTGGGCAGGAGCCCGACGGGCCCTGCCTGGCACATGAGATCCGGTACCCCGGCGGGGACTGCACCTCCGATATCTGGGTTTAGGCACCGTGCAGGGCCCCGAGGCCACTGCGCATGCGGACACCCGGAGCCGCAGTGGTACCCATCTGGTGACCTTGAAATAAAGCAAGCTCTGGCTGCAGCCTTGTGCCTCGGGTCTGGCAGGACCTGGAACCGGAACGTGAGCCTGGCACCTGCACGCAGCGCGCACACACTGCATACGTGCCCATGCTGCACGCACACACGTGCCATGCACACTCACACACACTCGTGTGCTGCACAGACACCCGCTGCACGCATGAACACGGCACACACTGCACACACTCGGCAAACACATGCAGTGCACGCACACACACTTTGTGCACACATGCACATGTTGCACATGCACAATTGCTGTGCACACTGCATGCTACATGTGTGCTGTATGTACATACTGCATGCTACGTGTGCACTGCATGCTACATATGTGCACTGCACGCTACATGTGTACATACTGCATGCTACCTCTGTGCATACTGCATGCTACATGTGTACTGCATACATGTGTACATACTGCATGCTACCTGTGTGCATACTGCATGCTACATGTGTACTGCATACATGTGTACCTACTGCATGCTACCTGTGTGCATACTGCATGCTACATGTGTACAGACTGATCGCTACATGTGTACCCGGCATGCTACATGTGCACACCCTCATCATCATCATCATCATCGTGGCTTGGCTTCGCGAACGAAGGTTTGGGAAGGGCTTTACCCACGCTTGCTCCAAGCATGGCTGAAAAGGCCGATGCAGGATGAGCAGATCCGGGCGGTCTCCCTGGGCACTACAGGCGAGGGACGGCTCTTTCTGCGTTGTCTTTTCTCCTCGAGACTGATTCTGTGTGTGTTCCCAAAGGAGACAGCAGCGTTATGTATGATGTGTCTCCAGATCTCCCGGCTGGAGGCCAGGGTGGACCACTGATGGTAGTCAGTATGGCCAAGGCTGAGGCATTGTTTCAGGGAGTCCTTATATCTCCTCTTTGGGGCACTTCTCTTGCGGCAACCAGTGATGAGTTCACTGCAGCACACAATGTTAGGCAGGCGGTGATCCTCCATCCTGGAGACATGGCCTGCCCAGGCAGCTGTGTTTTCAGCAACAGGGCCTCAATACTGGCGACCTCTGCCTGTTCAAGGACAGTAACGTTGGACACGCAGTCAGTCCAGTGGATGGCTGGGATTGTATGGAGGCGGCGCTGATGGAAGCGTTCGAGGAGCCGCAGGCGGTGGCAATAGATGACCCATGACTCAGACCCATATAAAAGAGTCGACAGTGCAATGGCTTTGCAGACACTGATCTTTGTACTTTTCTTCAGGTGTTTACTGCACCAGCCTCTTTTATGGAGTTCTCCGAAGGCTCTGTATGCCTTTGCTATTCTGTCACCTATCTCTTTGTCGATCGTGGCGTCCGAGGAAATGATGCTACCCAGACAGCTGAACTGCTGGACTGACTTAAACTCTGACTCACCAATGGTGATGTGGGGATGATGGTAGACTTCTTGTGGTGCAGGTTGGTAGAGAACTACTGTCTTCTTCAAGCTGACTTCAGCCCAAAAAGCTCAGCTGCCTCTGCAAAGCAGGATGTTAAGCGCTGCAGAGCTGCTTCTGTGTGGGCAATGAGGGCGGCATCGTCAGCAACAAGCAGCTCGCCAACAAGGTGATTTAGGGTCTTGGTGTGGGCCTTCAGTCGCCTTAGGTTGAACAGGCTCCCGTGGGTACGATATAGGATGTAAATGCCGTTTTGTTTGTCGAAGCCTGCCGTAGCCCTTTGGAGCATCATGCTGAAGAAGATTGTGAATAGAGTTGGTGCAAGAACACAGCCTTGTTTCACACCGTTGGTTATTGGGAGGGGCTCAGAGTGCATCGCCTTATCTAACTTGGCCGTGCTGGTCTTCACGTAACAGAACAATCATTCTGAGACACTCAGGGGGACATCCTAACGGTTCCAAGATCTGCCACAGGCCTTTTCTGCTCACGGCGTCCAAAGCTTTGGTAAGGTCAAGGAAAGTCACAGAGTCCCTTGTTCTGTTCTCTACACTTCTCCTGCAGCTGTCTGAGAACAAATACCACGTCCGTGCTACCTCTATTGGCCTGAACCCACCCTGACTTTCAGGTAGGAGCTCTGCGATAGCTGGTACCAATCTGTTCAACAGTATCCTTGCGAGGGTTCTTCCAGCAATGGAGAGCAGAGCTCTGCCTCGCCGGTTTGAGCAGCCTGGCTTTACTCCTCTTTTCCTGCACAGGGTGATGATGGGTGCATTACGGAGACCTGGCGGTAGCTCGCCTTGCTCCCAACAGCGTACAATGAGCTCATGACATTTAGCATGGAGTGCTTGACCTCCATGCTTCCAGATTTCAGGGCAGATGCCGTCGACCCCAGCTGCCTTGCCAGCTTTCACCTGCTGAATGGCCTGAAGAGTCTCTGCCATGGTAGGGGCTGTATCCAATGGGCTTTTCACCGGTTGTTGTGAGATGTGTTGGATTCCTGAGCCTTGGACGGCACGGTTGGCACTGAAGACAGTTTGAAAGTGTTCAGACCATCGATTCACGATGGAGATTTCATCTGTGAGAAGCGTTTGGCCACCCGCACTGAGTAGGGGGCTTTGAACCTGGTGTGTGGCTCCATACACTGCTTTCAGAGCCTCACAGAATCCTCTGTGGTCGCCCAAATCTGCACAGAGTTGAGGCTTTTCTGCTGGGTTGAGCCACCACTTGTTCTGGATGTCTCAAGGTTTCTGTTGGAGCTTATTGCATGCAAGACCAAAGGCTGCTTTTCTCACCTGACAGGAGGGCTGAGCGAGGTGCGCTTGGTGAGCAGATCCCTTGGCAGCAGCTCCTGGACCTCCCGATTGTCTTCATCAAACCAGTCTTTGTTTTCCTTTGAGGAGAACCCTGAGGGTTCTTCGCAGGACTGCAGGATGATGGTTTTAATACATTGCCAAAGCGCTTCAGGAGAACTCTATGGGATGGCCTTCAAGCCCAGTCTGAAGGTTTGCCTGGACGCTGCCTCTCACCGCAGCTGTTTGAAGTTGTTATCTTTGAGCTTCCTCCTCGGAATGCTGCGTCTCTTAGGTCAGGGCTTAAAGTGGAGCCAAGTTTGCAAGGCACGAGGCGGCGTTTGACATCCTGCACGAGGCAGCACTCGCTGTGATGGCCATCGCGAATGTTTCTCCGGCACACTAAGACGTAGTCAATGAGGTGCCAGCGTTTGGATCGAGGATGCAGCCAGGTTGTCTTCAGGCTGTCTTTCTGCTGGAAACCGGTGTTGGTGATGCTGCTGCCCTGCACAAAACTCTAGCAAGAGGCGCCCATTGTCACTGCAGCTTCCAACACCATTGCCTCGTACTCCTTCCCAGGCCGCAGTGTTCTTACCCGCTCGGGCGCTGCAGTCACCGAGGGTTATGATTTAAACCTTTTGAGTGAGGCGGCGTGGCTCGGTGTGAAATGTGTCTTTCTGTGCAGGGTCAGCTTGGGCAGTTGGGCCACATACGCTGCAGAGAACAACGCTGTCTGTTGTGTAGGGGCAGGCGTAAGGAGAGAACGCGATGGGAGTGACCTGTCGGCACACTCTCAAGTTTAGAGGTGATGGAGTGTTTAATCATGAAGCCAGCTCCAGAAAGACGACTTTTGGGTTTGGATTTGCCTCACCAATAGAGTGTATGGGCCATGTTCTTTAAGGCTGCCTTCCTCATGAAGGCAAACTTCACTGAGAGCAGCAACGTCGCAACAGTGCGTGGGCAATTAGAGCAGGATGCTCAGGACACCCACTGTCCGCTGTATCAAGCATGGTTCTGATGTTCCAGCATGCGAGTGTCAATCTGCACGCACCTTTGCAGGCGGGTGTATGCCTTTGTCTCGTTGTCTTTGATGGACCGCGACAGAAGATGCCCGTTGGCCGCGGCTGGCCACCCAAGTGGAGGAGGAGATGAGCTTTGGTTAGGCCACCTTTTCTAGGCCTCTCTCCGTGTGGAGCAAGCAGTGCTCCGCTTGAAGAAGGCTGCTCGGTGGTTCAGGATGTGGCCGAACAAGGCTGTCACCTCCTGGGTCAGCCTCCAGCGACCAACGTCCTGAACCGCCCGCGTGCAGGGCTGGGTCTGCGGCCTCCAGGGCCCCTTTTCACTGCCGGTTCGTCCCTCGCCGGTCGCTACGGGGCTTTGCAATGCGAGCAAACACCTTTGGCCCTGCGCAGAGGGTTGTTCAGGCGAGGCACAGCGAGGCCCCACTCTTTACACCTAAGGTTTAACTGCTTGGACGGTGACAGCGAAGTCCTCAGGCCGTAGGTTTGGTCACAGGATCCTCCTCACGGCCGGGCGGCCTTACAAGGATGAACGAGCTCCATGTGCCCGGGTTTGGAGGCAGAGGTGTCTTTCTCCAAGCGTGGCTGCCCGAAGGCTTGCGGGCTCCTCCTGCCCCATGGACACGCTCTGACCCTTCGGTGGAGCCCGGTGTGGGCTGGGAGAGCCCACCGGGGCCATGTGCCCGCACCAGCACAGCGCTGAGCCTCACCGGGGCCCGCAACCTCCTTCCCCGCCAACGGGAGCGCACCCTCCATGCCCGCACACACACACGCACGCTGCGCGCACACGGGCTCGTTCACGCGCGTACTCCTTCCTCCCACCCCACCAATCAGAAGTCTGTTACTAGGCAGACTTCAGCTAGCTCTCAGCCACTCAGGAGCCCGACTCCTCTTGTATCCGGGTAGGAAAGCCAGAGCAACCAATCGCATTAAAGGAGAAGGCGGTATCCGGGCAGGTCGGGGGTGCAGCAGCCAATCAGAAAAAAGCAACCCGCGGGGGCCCGAGGGCGCGTCCCGCCGGGGCTCCGCACTTTCGGTTCCTGTTGCGCGCGGGGCGGCGGCACGTGGCGGGGACCGGCGGCAGCGGGCGGCCCAAAGGTGGGTGCGGGGCGGGGGGGGGGTGCGGTGATGGCCCCGGGCACTGCCGGGGCTGCGCTGTCCCGGAGCCGCTCCCCCATCCCGCAGGGACGTGCCCTGTCCCGGGGGTCTCCGCTCCCGGGTGCCCGTTGGCCCCGGGGACCTCCCTCCTCCCGCTGCCCCCTTCACTCCCGTTCCGCTGCCTCCGTGCCCGCAGAGACTCGCACCCGGGACCCGTGGGACTGGCACGGTTCCCCCTCCGCCCCAACACTGCCCCAGCACGACCTGCCCTGCTCGTGTGCCCCGCCACAGCGTGTGCTGGGACAGGGCTGGACTCCGGTGTCCCCCAGCATCCCCTGATGTCCCCTACCAGGAGCAGGGCACAGTCTCTGCTGCTGGAGACGCCTCTGGGGGGTGTCACTGGGGCCATTTCCACGTCCATTGGTGGTTGGCTGATGGAGCTCAGCCTGCAGAGCCTGGGCATGTCCACACCAGGATGGACGGGGCTGCGCTGAGCCCCACTGCTGCCCCGCTCTGCCCTGCATCCGAGCCGGGCCCAGGGCAGGCAGCCTGAGCTCAGCCCCTGGGGATCCGAGGGGATTTTCTTCCCTTTGTTGTCAGTTGGATGTCTGGTTTTCACTTCCCTGCAGGAGCCACATGCCATGGCTGACGAGGAGCTGAGCACCCGAGCTGCCAGAAGGGGAAGTTTGTCACCCAGCAGCTCCCGGGGCAGCACAACTGAGTCAAGCACCCTGCTGCAGGAGCTGAAGAGCACCATCTCGTAAGGGCAGCGCTTGCTTCTCCCTGCGCAGCGCTTCCAGTCAACCTGAGCGTTACCAAACGGGGGTTCATTTAATACGGTTGATTAATTGGCAGCCCCGGGTACCAAAGGGATGAGTGTGGTGGTGCCTCGCAGCATTGGCACTGCAGAGGGGCATGGACCGCTGCTTGGTGCTGAACACAGAGCACAGCCCTGCGCTGCGCTGCCTCTTTGGGTGCAGAATCAGTTCAGAGCTCCACAGTAGCACAGACTGGCCTGCTGTGACCCCATGGATGTGGGTTTATGTCTGCTCTGCCCTCCTTGGGGTTAGGGTAGAGCACACAGCTCTAGAGTGCGGGTATGGGTGCACAGGGATGCCCAGAGCACGGGGCTGTGCTGACCCATGGGTGCAGGCAGCTTTGACTCCTGGTGCTCCAGTGTCCCCAGCGACTGGTGTGTGGTCTGGAAGGGCCTGGGCATGGTGCTCTCCTTGGGAACCCCAAGCAGCGGCCGCAGTGGGTTGAGGAGCGCCTGGGTGCTGCCGTGTCTTCCTGCTCTGCCCTGACACCTTTTGTCTCTGCCCCACACAGCAAAGCCGTGCAGAACAAAGTCGACTCCATCCTGGTGAGTGCCTCCATGGCACATGGCGCTGAGGGTGAGGGAATGATGTGCCTCCACCTCTCTCTTCTCGCTAAGCTGAACCCTGGGGTTTGCCTGAGCCTGCTTCCCATCGGGGCAGGGTCTGGCTGCTGGGATGAGCCCCGAGAGCCCCTCATCACCCTGCCTGGGGGTGGCAGCCCCTGCCCCAGCCCTGTGTGGAAAAACCCTTTCTGGTTCCCTGGAGGGGCCGTGCCTGTGACGTTGGTTGCCCAGGTCCCTCGCATGCAGCCATGCTCATGCTGATGGAGGTGCTCTGGTTTCAATGCCCCATCAGTTACTGCTGTTATCGGCTGTTCCTTGCTTTGGATCCTTAACCTTTCCTTGTCTCTGGTCCGTTCTCCCTGTGGGTCCTTCGGCTGTAGCAAGATGTCCAGAAGTTCTCAGACAATGACAAGCTCTATCTCTACCTCCAGCTGCCAACGGGTCCGAGCCTGGGAGAGAAGAGGTGGGTGCTGGAGCGAGTTGGGACCGTGGCCGGGAGAGCAGGGGCTGTGGGGATGATGGTGGGGGACAGAGATCGCAAGGGGGTCAGCTGGGGGGAGGTTGCCATGGAGCGGCCTCATGTCCTGCTTCTCTGTTAATGGTTTGTCCCATGGGAACAGCAGCAGCCTGGACCTGAGCTCGCTGAGCACAGCTGAGTACATGCACGCGTGCAACTGGATCCGGAATCACCTGGAGGAGCACACGGACACCAGCCTGCCCAAGCAGGATGTCTACGACGCCTACAAGTGAGCGCAGGGGCGAGAGAAGCCCGGCGGGGAGGTCTGTTTGGAGGGCAGCGAGTGCCTGGGCTTGTTTGAACCCTGGGTTCCTGGAAGGAGCCGCATCCACGGGTGCGCGCAGAGGGCAGCGGAGGAGTCGCATGGCTTTGACCCGCAGCTCTCCCGCACAGGCGATACTGCGAGAACCTCTGCTGCCGCCCGCTGAACGCCGCCAACTTCGGCAAGATCATCCGGGAGATCTTCCCTAACATCAAAGCCCGACGGCTGGGCGGCCGGGGCCAGTCCAAATATCCTTGCAGGGGCAGCCGATGGTGGGCAGGGAACACACCGTGAAGCGGGCGTCTCCGCTTGGGTCCGGCTGCTCTCATGCCTCCGGCACAAGCCCGTCGTGAGCCCCGCACGCCTGTTGCAGCCACGTTTGTGTGACAGCAAAAGGCCTTAACCCTGCCAAACGTACTGCTACAGCGGGATCCGGAGGAAGACGGTGGTCAGCCTGCCACCCCTGCCCAGCCTGGACCTCAAAGTGACAGAGACCGTAAGTCCTCTGCTGCTTCCGTGGCTTGGGTTTTGCCAGCCTCCTTTCGGTGGGGTAATGAAGCTCCTTGCCTGTTAGATCCCATTGAAATGAAGGGGTGGAGGGATGTCTGTGTCCCGTGAGCCTCCCAAAAGGGAGCTCACAAGGACCTACGGGCTTGTGACCCGTAGGGGTGTTTACACCTGAGTGTCCTGTCCTCTGCTGCGGGGACTCATGGCTCCGTCCCTCCCGCAGCAGTCGGAGCTGACGGATCTGGTGCAGTCCTACAACATCGAGGTGATGGAGGCGGCCTGCGCCCTGACCTGCGACTGGGCCGAGAAGATCCTCAAGCGCTCCTTCAACAACATCGTGGAGGTGGCCCAGTTCCTCATCCAGCAGCACATCATCAGCTCCTGCTCAGCCCACGCCGACCTGGTCATGGCCATGGTGGTCTCAGGTGTGTGGAGCGGAGTCCCTGGTCCTGCTCACCCCACGCTGGGCTCGCTCAGACCCCATCAGGGCACAGAGGGTTTGGGAGCTGGGTGTCCCCTTCCAGCTGCCCGCGGTGTGGCTGAGCTGCTGCCAACCATCGCCCATGGTGTGGTTGAGGGGCCCAGGGTGATGTCCCACGTCCATCACCTTCTGTGCATGCACAGAGGGCACCGAGAAGATCCACCGTGAGAACCGGACCCCATCGACGGCAAGGAAGAGCAGTGTGGACACCTCCGAGAGCGCTGACCGGAGCCAGGGGCAGGTGGGACCCCATCGGGGGCCGGGACCCCCGGGTTCCCCGCTCAGCCCGGCTCCCCCCAGCAGCTCCTCTGCCCGCAGGTCAAGAAGGAGAGCGGCCCCAAGGCTGCCGGCCCGCCCCGGCCGGACAAGAAGAAGCCCCCGGAGCCCCCTAAGGCGGCCCCCAGCCCGCAGGTGAACGCCCTGGTCGCCCGCCTGCCCCTGCTCCTGCCCCGCATCCCTTCGGGGCAGCGGCCGATGGCTCCCGGGGCCGCCGCCGTCCGCTCGTCCCCTCCCGTCCTGGCGCCCAAGCTGACGGCGGCCCCGCTGTGGGGCACGGTCAAGGTGGCGCTGCCGGTGGGCGCGGCCTCCCCGTCGCTGCCGCCGGGGCTGCGGAGCCAACAGGCGGCCGTGCCGGTGCTCAACGTCCTGGTGCCGGGCGTCAGCGTCCCCGCGGCCGAGAGCCCCGCCAAGCCGCGGAGCGCGGGGAGCGGCGACGGGCCCGGCCCCGGCCCCAGGGACTCGCCTCACCCCAAGGCCACCAAGAGGCACCCGGAGCCGCCCGGCGACGCCGTCCCGCAGAAGCGGCGCCCCGGGAGGCCGCGGAAGAGGCCGGAGGACGTTGGGGAGGCGGCGGAGCCCCGAGGAGGCGCCGACAGCGGGGCCGGGGACTCCGCACCCACCCAGCCCGGCAGAACGGGGGCCGCGGCCGCCGAGGGCCGCGAGCGGGCACCGGAGGCTCATGCGGGCGATGCCGGGGGGGATCCCTCGGCGGGGACCCCTCCCGTGGCCGCTCCGTCCCCGCTCTCGGCCGCGGCCCGAGGGGGCTCTCCGGAGCTGTGCGCCCACCCCGGCACTTAGCGCCGTGCGCTGCAGCCGCCATTAAAGCCCGAGCTCAGTCCCACCGCGCCTTTGTGCTCTCTGCGGCCGGGGGGGTGTGTGTGTGTGTGTGTGTGTGTTGCGGGGAGGGGGGCGCGGGGCCGCTCCCGCCACCACCGCGTTTTTAACGTCAAAACCGTCGGTTTTGGTCAACCCCGCGGCGGCCCCGCCCCCCGTAGGCCGCGCCCGGGCCTCCCTTCGAGCGAGCGCCGCCGAGCCGGCAGGGGGCGCTCGCGCGGCCAGGCCCTCCCCGGCCCCCGCAGCCCCATCAGGCGGCGCCACGGGCAGCCCGGGCCTGCGCGTTCCCCGCCGCTACCGGAGCCGCCGGGTGAGCGCCGGGACCGGGACCGGGGGAGCTCCGGGCCTTCCCACCCCCACCTCCCCGCGGCTCCTCCCCGTGCCCCCGGCCCAGGCCGCGGCGGCGGCGGCGTCACCCGGGGCGGGCGGGGCGTGCTCGAGCCGGGCTGCGGCCGCTCGGGGCCGTCAGTCGCCGGCGCAGGCCCGCGCCCCTCACTGGGCCGATCCCCCCCGGGCTCTCCGGTACCGGCGGCCGCGGCTGTGCGGGCCGGGACAAAGCCTTTTCCTCTCCCCGTCCGTCCTCCCGCAGCAGCCGCCGCCGATCCTCGCCGCCGAGCCGCTGCCCAGGATGAGCCGCCCGCGCTGCCCCGGCTGTCGGCGTCCCAGAGCGGAGACGTGGCCGTGCGCGATGGGATTGCACCAGGTACCGCAGCTTAGCCCGATCCTTCCGGGACACGCGGGGCGATCGCCTCCGTCAGCCTTCCCTGAGCCCCGCTGCACCGCCGGGGACGACCCCGGCCTCCGGTGCTTGGCCCGAAGGCAGCTCCCGCTCCGGGGCCGTGGCTGGATGAGCGCAGCGGGGACCTCGGTGCGATGGGGCCGTCATTGCTGACGAGGCTTTGCCTCTGCCCCCCTCTCCAGCCCCGGAGCCATCTGATGCCCCTTGCGCTTTGTAATTGCCCAAAACAGCTCCTCGGAGATGGGGCTTTTATGTAACGTGCGCGGTGGGTGGGTGCTGAGCAGCGGCCGCGGTGTGCGCGGGGCAGGAACCCCTCGGTGCTTTATCCCCCCCCTGAAACTTCGGCTTCAAGTCGGTAGTGACTTGAGGCATGGTAAGCAATGATGGTGCTTGGCGGCTCCCTTTGCTGGCCCCTACTTCTCTTTAACCGGTGGTGAAACTTTGGAGATGCAGCGTGGGGAAGTAACCGGGTACAGAGACGTTGGGTTCCAGCCCCTTTGGCCAGCGCTGGATGCAGGAGCGGAGGCTCCTCAGCGCCTCGGAAGTTTTGAACCCCCTGTGGGGATTTCATTGCTCTCTATGGAAACCAGTGGCTGCCCTCGACTTGTGTGGATGCCGAGGGATCTGCTTCTGCTGAGCCAGAATCCAGTGCCGGGGCTTAGTCGGCAGCTTCTGCTCAGCAGAGATAATGGTCTCCGGCTTGCTTGGCAGTCCGAACGGGATTGCAGTCTGTGCCGTGGTTGTGTGTGCCTTAAATCACAGGGCCGTGCTTGGATCAGTGGCAGAGGAGCTGCTCTTGGAGTCTGAGCTGGGGATGTGGGCTCCTGCCTTTTCTCCTCCCCTTTTCTGTCACATCGAGACAGCTTATTTCAAGTCACGCTTTAGAGAAAGACTCAGACATGACTGCGGGTAACAACAGCGACTTGAAATAGTGAATTTACATATAGAAACGAGTGTGGGAATGCTCAGGCTCAAAGTACCTTGTGATCGTTGGGAGGAGGAAACTTCCCATGGTGGCTGTGCCAGCACAGCTTGCTTAAGGGCTCGGTGTGCTCAGAAATAGGTTGCTGGGATGGAAGGGTTTGTCCCCACTTGCTCAGCGATTCTAATTAATGCTCATCAGGGTGGAGAGGTGTGAGAGACGAGGACAAAAGGTTGGATGTGTCCGTGTGAGTAATGTCTCTGATGAGCTGAAGCTGTGGAATGTGTGCAGTGGGGTTGCAAAGAGCTTCCTGGTGGAATCAGCGCCTTTTGCAGGCAAAGAAACCTTTTCCAAAGGGCTGGGGCGCTTCCCAGCGGCTCTGAGAGGTGAGAACGCTTTTACTGCTCCCACAGTTACTTCTGATCAAAGGGGAAGTTAATTTACAAGTAAATCACTCGGTTTAACTCCTTCCCATTGGGCTGTATCATTTGCGAAGGAGAAGGGAATGAGGGAAGGGGGGTTCTGGCTGTGCCCCTGTCCCCTTTGCAGCGGGGTCCATTGCTGCGTGGGGGAGGCTCTCGGGAAGATTCCCCAAGGTTTCCCCATGAAGGCTTGGAGTAGGGAAGTGGGGGAGCCTCTCCCTTACAGAGCCAGAGGCCGAGGAGTGCTGGGAGCTGTTCTTGACCATGCTGGGTTTGTCGTTCTCCTGCTGTGTTTCTTGCAGCGTGGCTTTTATTTTAGTCCAGAGTTCGGGATGAGTCATGTTTCTGCCTGCCTGAGCCCCAGCGTTACTGATGGGACACAGGCTTGGCCAAATACAGCTTGCCTTGAAGCTGAGCCAGGTGGGAGTGGGGCGGGATGCGGAGGAGTCCTTCCAGCAGGAGCATCCTGCAAGGCTGGAATGGGGCAGAGTGCTCCCTGGCCTCCCATCCTGTGGCCTGTTGCTCTGAAGGTTCACCCTTTTTGTTTTCCCTCTGCTCTTTGCTCCATGATGTGCAGCCTTCAAGATAGGAACCGTGCTGTGCCATGGGGAAGCGTCCCCCAGCATTGCCCTTGTGCACGGGGGGGGTGTACGGGCAGAGTTTGTCCTCAGGGGATGTCTGGAATGTGGCAGTTACTCTTTTCTGAAGTGGAGTGAGACCCTTGTGCTGTGCAGAGGTTGAATCTGCTTCACCCGAGTGTGAGAAGCGGGTGGGAGCCCATCCGTGTCAGTGCTCAGTCTCTCCTGGAAGGGCATTTTGGACTTCCTGGGGCAGCATCCCCCAGGAAGAATGATTTGTCCTCACTTCAGCAGCGCTGCCAGCACGCTGCCCGCATCCCCCATGTGAACTGTCCCTTTGTGCCTCAGTTTCCCCAACCTCTAGGTTGTTACCTCCTAAGGTGCATGGGGTGGTTGTGTTTGCAGCGGGTCCAGGAGGGCACTGCGAGAAGCAGGGGCTCTCCTTTGTACCCTAGCAAGGGGCACTGACAGTACATCCTCCTCCAGCCCTGCTCTGATGCTTTCGGCCCCCATCCCAACTCCTGTGGCCTTCCTGAAGGCGCAGCAAGATGTTGAAGGCTGTCAGTGCTGAGCAAAACAAAAAGTAATGCAGCATAATAGAGTCCAGATGTCTTGGAGAAGCTTCATCCTGTCCTCCTGGTTGTTTGCCAGGGCTAATATTTCTTATTCAAGTCAGGCAGGAGCAAGACTTTGCTTTTTTGCCTGTAAAGCCACAGCTCTGTTCCCGGAGATCTCCCTCTGCTTTTGTCCCTTCCTGAAGGAATTGTCCTCTCGAGTCACTGCTCCGATGTGCAGCTGCTTCATGAGTAGTTTCTGTGCTACCAGGGGCTTCCCTTCATCTCATATTTAATCACCAACTTCAAGGCTGTTCACCAGAGAGAAACTTGGCCTGTTATGGCTGTGGGTGGAGGATGAACCACACGAATTCAGCTCAGCCTGTTTTCCAGCCTCGATTGCTTCATTGTGTGCAGCCGATGGGGTTTGCATCCCTGCTGGGACCAGCCGTTTGGAATAGGGGGAGTTATGCTGAGCCTCAGGAGGTAAATAGCGCGTTGTGGTATGTTTAACAAATGGGGATGTGAATCGCCAAACACTGCGGAGAGGTGCGGGATGCGGGGCGAGCATTCCCTCCCTGGGATCCTAGGGAGCACTAGGAGTGGAGATGTGTCCATGATGGGCTCCAAGCGGGCCCCATTGCCAGGGTGTCACTGGAGAAGGCGGCTGTGTGAGTGCTGGGGGGCCTGAGGAGCTGGATAACATGACTTACAAGAGCAGCAGTGCATTGGTTTCAGAGAAGCACAGCACTGAGGGCTGTGCCTGCATGTGGTGCAGAGGTAACCCCGCGGCCCCGGGGGTGGATTTATCTTGTGCAGTTCCTTAATCCAAGTTTAACCCAGTCAGTGGCTGCGAGTCTGGCTCCTTTCCGGTGCAGAGCTGGCACAGGGGGCCCTTCTGGTGAAGGTGCCCAAAGAGATTGGGGAGTTTGGACTGGTGGTGGGAGAGGCTCTGCTCATGGAGACATGGGGATGCCTTGTGTGAATAGGTCAGGCTGGATCCAGCCTCTCCTGAGGATGTGGAAGGGGTTTAATGTGCAGAGTTGCCCACGCGCCATCGCACGGCTCCTGGCTTCACTTGTGTGTTTACAGGAGGGAGGTTTAGCAGATCCTCTGCACGTTTTCTCCCTCTACAGCCCAGCAAGGGGGATGTCAAAGGCATTTCCCTGCAGAGGATAAACTGGTTGATGCTTGGAAAGCCCATTGCTGGTGACTGACTGAGCCGCCTGGGATGCAGCAGCATGTGGCTATGGGGCCGTGTCTGAGGCTCCCTTGGATGCCATTACTGATCTCTTATCTCTCATCAGCTTGTCATCCCACTTGTCTTGATGAGAGTGTTTGAAGGACCCCAGGAGTGCTGGCATGAGCAAAGCTCTGTGCCACTCCTCCTTGGAGCCAGCTCTGCTCCGTGCCTCTTCAGATCCCCCCTCCTTGTTGGTATGGTGTGAATTTAGAAATGAGAGTGTCTGAGCTTTTGTGGGGAAAGGCCGGGCCCGTGGAGGAGGAAAAACAACTTCCTTCAGCTCCCAGGGTCTTTAGGATCTAATGACCACAAATATTTGAAGCATGCAGGATTTGGACCGAAGGGAATGGCAAGCACAGAGGAAAACTGTGTGTTGCTGCCATGCGGACGGGGTGAAAGATGCTATTCAGATCGGTTCAGACTCCTGAACTTTGGTCAGGCTTTTTCTGCTTCATGGTTAGAGCTTAAGAGCTTTGAAAACAAGAGGAGGAAACCAGTCTCTGGGAGGCGGTGCTCACATCTGGGCACAACCAACCTCATTTTCACTCCCTTGGGAGATGTAGAAAGAAATCCCATTGGGTTCCTTGCCCCTTTCTCCCACGTTGGGAGCTGCAATCGCTTCTGATATAAGCAGGTAAAACCAGGTCATTGCATTAACAGGGAAATATCTCATTGCAGGCCCCCACGGAGGCGCAGGAGCTGGGGGTTGCTGGGGGAGCAGCCAGCCAGAAACTGGTTCAGTGAACTTCTTTTCCAAAGGCAGTCCCTTTTTCCCCCATGCTGGATGTGAAGAGCAGGAGGGAACTGGCAATCTGCTTGCAGTACTTAACATTTGTGAAAGGCATTGTGCCCTTCTGCTGATCACGAGCTGTCTTCTTGTAGTGTGTGAGCAAGAAAGGGAAGCAGTCAGAGCTGCAGTAATGATGTTACATTGAATAGAGTGCCTTATTTTATTTTTAGGGGACGATTTCACTTGGCACTGGCCACCTTTATTCTTGCTGGTTCTCCACAGAAATGCACCACTGCTCTTTTCATCGGGGTGGGAAGCCGGGAAGTGTGGCAGCCCCTCATTTGTCTGGTTTCTTAATGCAGTGAGGCGCTGATCACTGGTGAGGATACGTAACCTGGGCAGGGGCGTCTGGACTTGGAAAACAGGGACCTTGTTGCACCAAACTTGCTTCTTGCTCTGGCTCTGCTTGCCTCGTGCCCAGCACCAGCGGGGGGGTTTTGCTGTCACCCTCTTTCTGAAGGGAGGTTGAATGAGCAAAAGCTGAGAATAGGGCATAAACTTCATCTTGTGTGGCAAGAAACAGCCACCAGCCCCACCTGGCCTATGTCCTGCTGATCCCAAGCATTACAAAATGCCTTTGGGTGCAGAGCATTAAACAGCTGGGGGGGTTTCTTGGTTTGGGTTTTTTTCTCTTATTTTCCCCTCTCTTTCTCTTTTTGGCTTCCTCAATTTTTTTATCGTCATGGTAACGGGGAAATTCTGTGTCATGGCTGATAGATGCTCACAGATCTCTTTCAAGTCTCAGTGGAAGGGGCTCCAAGAAGACCTTTAAAAGCCAGTGGGACCAGCTCGGCGTTGCATGTGTTTTCTTGGGGCACCTGTCCTCTCTAGAGAAAGGCTTTTGGGAAAGGTTTGCACCAAACCTCAGCTCTTGGCTTCCCTTGAGGTGCATCCCAGCACGGATTCCTGTTTTCCCACCTTCAGGCTGAGAGCAGGTCTCTGCTGATTGTGTCCCTGACTCTTCTTTTTGTCTTTGTTTCCTTTTCAGCTTTGAAGTGTGCAGACCCACCACTGCTATGGGAGACTCTGTTGTAGACCCAGCCCGAAGGACAGCCCTGGACCCGGCGCCCCAAGGGAATGGCGGGACGTCTCTCAGCGTCATCACGGAAGGTGTTGGGGAGCTGGCGGTCATCGACCCTGAGGTGGCAAAGAAAGCCTGTGAAGAGGTCCTGGAGAAGGTCAAGTTGATGCATGGCATCTCCTCTGACAGCTCAGCAAAGCCAGCCGGTGGCAGGGGGACAGAGCGCACTGCGCGGACCGCGATGGACTTGGTCAATGGAGACATTGGGGAGGGCTGTGAAATCAGGTGCTTGGATGATCCGCCTGGTACAGCCTCTAAGATCCAGGAGGAGGATGAGACCACGGCCAACACGGTGAAAACTGCCCGGAAGCGGCAGAAGAATAACTCTGCCAAGCAGTCCTGGCTCCTCCGGCTCTTTGAATCCAAACTCTTTGATATCTCCATGGCCATTTCATACTTGTACAATTCAAAGGAACCTGGTGTGCAGGCTTACATTGGGAATAGGTTGTTCTGCTTTAGGAACGAAGAAGTGGACTTCTACCTGCCACAGCTGCTGAATATGTACATTCACATGGATGAGGATGTGGGAGATGCGATCAAGCCCTACATCGTGCACCGCTGCCGGCAGAGCATCAACTTCTCCCTGCAGTGTGCCCTGCTGCTGGGCGCCTACTCCTCGGACATGCACATCTCCACTCAGCGACACTCCCGCGGGACCAAGCTGCGGAAGCTCATCCTCTCGGACGAGTTGAAGCCAGCTTACAAAAAGAGGGAGCTGCCATCACTGAGCCCAGCGCCCGACACGGGGCTGTCTCCTTCCAAAAGGACTCACCAGAGGTCCAAGTCGGACGCTACCGTTACCATCAGCCTGAGCAGCAATCTGAAGCGCACAGCCAGCAATCCCAAAGTCGAGAGCGAGGAAGAGGTAATGCTGGGGCTCTCCAAGGCTCAGCCTGCCCTGGGAAGGGATGCCCCCAGGGCTGTGCTCATGTGGTTTGTTGTCATCTCATAGCTCATCCTTTGCCATGGAGTGGTTTTTGTTCTAGTTCCTGCAAAGGATTGGAATTCTGGTTCCTGTGTCCCTAAGCAAACTGACACACGCCAGTGGGATGCACTGGAGGGTGATGGGATTCCAGAGGGGGATGGTTTTTTGTGGGAGGGGAAAGGGTGGCATTAGGTGGCTTTAAGGTAAGGCAGAAAGCTGGGTCAGGAGGTCTGAGTCGCTTCCCACACTGCTGAATTCCCACACGATTTGGGCAACTCGGCTGGGGTCTGTTTCCCAATCTGCAGCCATCTGATTGCTGCTGGAAGTCTGATTTCCTCCTTGTGCTGACTTGTTCAGATTTAGCAATAATGAAGTTTATCTGCAGCCGGAAAGGGCAGCTGGGAGCAGGGGGAGAGCAGATAAACCCATCAGTGCCGCTGTCCCAGCGCCCTGCCCAGCATAAGCCAGCCCTCCTGGCTGTGGGGCCAAGAGCTGCAGCCTCGGGGTTTGTGACTCCTGCTGAGCTGTGTGGAGGGGACACTTCCAGTTTCAAGGCCTGGCTGCTAACACAGTTTAATGCCAAAGCAAATGGCAGTTAAATAGATGAACTCGGGCATGTGTGTGTTATGTGTCTTCCAAACCCAAACAGCTCCCCTGGGCTTTGTCAGTTCATTCGGAAGTGTTGAAGAGTCCTCAGCTCAGAGATGCTCTGGTGTCAGAACACACTGCGAGACAGGGGGAGTGGTTTTGCTGGAGCAGGATTTCTCCCAGAGAAGGTGCAGGTCATTCATTTTGCACCTCTGCTGACACAGGCTTATGGAGCAGAAGGATGAGCGGCATCCTTCGGCCTGGGGACACAAAGGCTGGAGGGAAAGAGCTGGAAACGGAGCTTTGGTTATTTTACTGCTTTGTTTTGGTGGGTTTTAGGCTGGGATGTTGGAAATGCAGGGATGAGATACTGATGCTGAGTGTGGCGGAGGCAGGGAGCTGGTGCTACCCAAATCAGAGCAGAGCAATGCCTCTCCCAGAGCTCAGCAAGTTGAGCTGCTCCCTGGGGAGCTGGCTCCCCTCTGCAGCAGGGATGGCTCCTGAGACCACAGCACCAAAGGCTCTTGCCCCGGGGTTGCTCAGCCGGGCTCCACACAGCTCCTTGGCTGGGTCATCCCTGTGCCTTGTGTGAACAAGACCTTCAAAGCCAGCTTCCCCCTCTGGACATTTGAGATCTCGTGGCCCTTTTTGTAACAGTGGAGTATTTCTTGGCTTTCCTGCCTTGCCTGCGATTCCCCCTTTCCTTTGGCTCCACGCTGCCTTGTAGATTGTTAGAAGGGGCCACATGATCTCCTGCCTGTCTGCCAGGCGTGGAGGAGGCTCCTTTGGATAAGGATTCAAAGGAGGTTTTGGAGGCGTGAAGCGGTGTTTGGAGGGGCTGGTTTCGAGTTAGACCCTGTCCTGCTCCCTGTGCTTCTTGGTGAAAACCCAGCTACGAGCTGGCTTGTGGTGTTTGCTGAGGGTAAATGAATCTTTCATGTCTCTGCCCATCACCTGCTCGGTGGAAAACAATCGGCACCGAGGTCTCTGCTCACACCGGCTGCAGCTGCTTGAATAACAGAAACCAGAGCTTTACATAAATGATGGATGAAAAAGAGTTTCTCTTGGCAATATCTGCAGTGGGGTTTGATCCAGAGGCTGGGCAAGCTGCTTCCATGTGGCACGGCAACAGGGATGCTCAGGGTGCCCCAGGAACTTTCCTGGCCTCTGAATACGGGCTTCCTGGAGCTGGACTATTTGAAGTGCTGGGTGTCAGTGCCTCCTTTTGGCGATCCTTTTGGGAAGGTCAGGCATCAATCCCAGCAAATTCTGGAATTCACTTTTTTAATCGAGTTTAAGAGGCTTTAATCTACAAATGGCTCAGTCCAGGAAACCCACAGATATGTGGATTGTGTCGTGCTGGGAGCAGCCTTTAGCTTGTGCCCAGGCTTTCCCAAACGAGAGACTTTACAGTGATACAATCTCATGAGCAACCTGAGACCTGCAGAGGAGGAACTTGCTGTAAGGTGATGCTCGTGCTGGAGACCAGGGCAGCACTGTCAAGTGTGTCATTATAGGAGGTGCTCTGAGATGTGGTCAAGTGCCCTTGGCTGTGTGGGATGCTAGAATATGGAGGGGCTGAGGCCGTGCTGCAGATGCAGCAGCACACGTTGCTGCCCCAGAGCTGTGCTGTGTAGTGGGGACACGTTAGTGCTTTAGAATCATACTTTCTTGCCTGTTTAAGTGCTAAACCTTTAAGATTGGTCCCTTGCTGTCTGTGGTATGAGCTGGTCCTACCAGGGCCTGTTCAGTTGGTCACGTTGGGTAGAAAGATGGTGGTGGCTGATGAGACCTTGTTGGGGCAGAAGCTGGCCATGGGTGAGCCGTGGTGTCCGGCTCCCCAGGGATTTTGGCTGGGCTGCAGGCAGCAACCTGGAAAGAAAACATCACCCATTGCAGAGCAACAGCTTAAACTGCAGTGCCACAGTGCTGCCTGGGCCCAGCCACCAGAAACACCTTGACCTGACCTAGGGGTACCTGTTGGAGCAAGGGGGAGCTGGACGTGGAGCAAAGTCACCTTGCTGTCTGATCGCCTTCAGTTTGCCTCGCCCTGCAGAAGTGAAGCCTTGCTGGCGTTGGGTGGCTGGGTGTTGATGAGGCCTCCTTTAAAGCCAACAGGATTTGCTGTAAAGGTGCAGCGAGGCCTCGCCGCGGCGTCCCCCCCGGGGGATTTGGTGCACAAACAGGTTGTGCTGCCTTTGCTGCATGCAAATGCCTTTGCCTCTGTTGGGCTTCCTCCTTGCTGAGGGGTGGCAGCAGCACCTTAACCACTGCCTGGTTCCCCTCCCCTCTAGGATGGATGAGGCCCCCCTGGGCTCTGCCTCCCCTCCAGTGCATCCAGGGCTTGGCTGACTTGGTGTTTTTGGTGCTGAACACGCCTGGGATGTGCTGCTGCTCTGCAGCACCTCTCGGGCTGTCTCATAGGGCTGTGGCTTTTGGAAACCACTTGGCAAAGGTGAAACTCCACGACTCTGAGTTCTAGCTGGGCGTGAGCTGTTTCTCTCCCCAGTTGCCCTGTCTGGCAGGCTGGGGTGTGCAGCAGCCGCTGATGCTCAGCACTTTCATCTCCCCTGTGAGCTTCATGATTTGACCCCGCTGTCCCTGCCAGCGTGGCAGCACTGATGGTGCTGAGAAATCTGGGACATAGTGGCAAGTTCTGGAGCTGAGGAGATGTTAATCCTAGGGCAGATGCATCAGCTTTATAGCTGAGACTTTGCACCTGGGTGAAGCAGGGAGGATGTGCCCCGTACCCTGCTCTGCCTTGCACCAGTGGTTTCACTCCTGAAGCCTTGGAGGTAGGAAGGATAAAGCACGCTGCCTGCCTGGAAAGGAGTGGTTCATCTCTTGGATCTCTTTGGGAGCCAGGATGAGGGTTCCAAATACACAGAGCAGGAAGGGGGAAAACCAGCTCTTTTTGTTTGTGTGACCAACTGGATTGAAAGCAGTGTTTTGGATGGGAGCAGCTTGTTTTAGCTGTGAGCCTGAGCCCAGTGCCTGCTCGGAGTGGGGCTGATGGTGGAGGGAGCCGGGCAGCCCCGCGTCTCCATGCAAGCAGAAGCGTTTGCCTGAACTGGTTTTACTGGTTAAGTAAAAAACCCACTTCATTAGAAAGCTGCTAATTGACTAATGAGCTCCGAAGCCAGGCTGGCTGTTGAGCAGGGAGCACTGGGAGCAGCAGCTCCTCCAGTGCCATCACATGAGGGAGGTGGTGAAGGAAGAGCAAAGCTCTCGCGCTGCCAACAGGGTGGTCTTTGCCTTTTCCACCAGCACCATCAGTGTTATCTGGGGAACAGCACCGAGGGTGGATGTGCAGATCCAGACGTGTCTGCACTGTGGCATGGACTCGCTTTCCAGAGTGCGTGCGCTTGCAGGCAGCCCCTGCATTTGAAAGCTGCTTTTTAGTCAGGGGTGCCCAACGTGTCTGACTCTGGTCTTTCACTTTCTAGCCCATGGCCCTGCCCTGCCTTTGCCAGTTGGGGTGTGGAGAAACATTGGCCTTTCACCTATGGAACTGCACCTTCAGCAATGCTGGCAAAGGTGCTTTGCTCTGGTGGAACTTGTTCCCTCGCTGTGATAACGGCAGCCTGGCTGCTGGGGAAATCCCTGCCAGGGTGGCTCTCAGTGGCTGCAGGGAAACGTGGTCAATGGCTCAAGGCACGAAGGGTTTGGCTGCCCAGGGATGACACTTGATAAAACAGCCCCTCCGCCGATGAGAGATGTGCCATCGACTTGGCAATAGTTGAGTAGTTGGGGGTTTAACGTTTAGGACAGTTTCCATGGTCTTAATTTTAGCTGCTGAAATTAGGGGCTGAATTAGAGCCCTGGGGGAAAGAATAAAGTGGCTTTGCTGATGAGAGCGGCGGGTCTCAGGGCAGGTATGAGCATAGGCCTTCCTGCCAGCTCCCAGCTCTGCAGCTGGTTTGAGCCAGGAAAGCCAGAGCTGAAGCCTTAGTTACACTTCTGGGGTAGAAGAGTATTTTAAAGGATGGGGGTTGGAGCTTGGTGATCCTTCCCAACCCTGACTGTTCTATGATGTAAATGGGAAACTCGAGGCGGGGTGTTTATGGATATTGAGGCATCTGCCAGTGAGCCCTGCTCCCTGTTTGGTACCACCACAAGCGGCCTCAGCCCGCGGAGGCTCTGGTTTAGATCCTATTACTCTGGAAGCATCCTGTGCCACTTTAGATGCTGCTTCCTGTCCAAGAGTAAAAGGCAGCAAAATCATGATGGGGTGGGGAGGGAAGCAAATGAAATGAGAAGTGAACATTATGAATGTGAAGTTAAACCATTGCCTTTTTCTCCCCCTCTTCCTCTTCCTCTCTCTCCTTTTAAACAAACACCACCCCCCAACACTGCCACCAACCCCTTCCCTCCGTTTCCCAGGAGCTCTCCTCGAGTACGGAAAGTCTCCCTAAGTCAATGTGTCCCGTAAGTGGCCCGTTCCGTGCCGTGCCCGGGCTGCCTGCCTTCCCCGCCGCAGCAGCATTTCCTCTCTGCCACCAAAACACCAGAGCCCAGCAGCCAGCCGTGCACCACGAGCAGCTCTGACCCCAGCATCCCCCCCCAGGCAGGGGCAAAGCCAATGTCCCCCCATTGCCACCGCGCCGGCGCTGCCCGTGCGTGGTGCTGGCTTCGGCGCAGCGTTTCCTGCTTGTGCAGTGGAACACCAGCGGAAATTTGCTTGCACTGGTTTGGCTAAAATAAAGCAAAACCCCCCCCGAGGGGCTGGGGGTGCTCTGGGTGCTCTTCCCCCCCAAAAAGACACAGAGAAAGCCTCACACTGCCAACAACCGGCAGAGGCAGGGGAGGGATTTGGCTACTGCTGCCGATTTCCGTGTGAGCAGTCCCTGGCCTTTGCATGGCAGCATCCAGAGATGAAAGAGGAAATGCTGTTTCCTTGAATTTCACTTAAAAAGTTCTCTGCCAGATGGGATTTGATTTGCTTTTTCCACGAATCATTGTCCCCCTTCTGTGTGTTGACCTTCAGTCTCGATCAAAGCTGAGAGCGAATTCTTTCCAAATGAGCCTTTTTTTAATTATTATTATTTTGTGCAATCAATAGCATCTTCCTCATCTGTGTCTTTGCCCTACGATGGGTGCGTGCTCTATGTCTGGGATTCCCAGTGGGCTTTCACACGTTCAGTATGTAGTCCATGATCAAAACCATGTACCCGGGCAGAGGTGCCTTGCGTAGTCCCCATCCTCCAGGACACGGTTTGGTGAGCTCCATCCTTTTTAGCCTGTATAAAGAGTTGACATGTACCCAACTGCTGGGTCCTTCTGTGCCTTCAGAGGCGGCTTTTACACATAGCACAGTGCAGGCAGGAGGGTTGATGCTGTGGTCTGTGCATACACCAGCCACAAGGCTTTTACCCCTGAGTTCATCCCAGTGCACACTCCATTCAGGTTTTGATAAACCTGGTTTTAAGAGGTGCAAGGGAAGGTAGGGCGCTGAGGCCGCTGGTGCTTGGGCGGGAGGCAGGACCCCAGCTCTCAGGCCCGCTTTGCCACGCAACTTTAGGTAAGTTACTTGACTTTTAACCCTTCCTGCTCCTCCAAGCATCTCTTCCTCCAGGGCCATTTGGAGGCTCAGTGGTGGTAAAGCATTTGCAGGCTCCTCGGTCCCAGGGTATGCAGAATCCTTAAAGCATTCCAGCTGCAGCGCTATTGTTGCCACCTTGACCGTGCCACCCATCTCAGTCACCCAGGGCTGGGTGGTTGTGAGAGCCTGGTCCTGCCCCCTGCGGCAGGAGACCTTTTCTTGCAGGCTTTGCAGCCCCAGGTTGGTTTTCCATAGCAGATGGGGCTCTTTGCAAGCATTTCTGCCCAGTTTGTCAACCTGCTGCAGGCCCCTGCGCTGAGCTGAGCAGGAACAGCATTTATTAAACCATGCCAGGTACTGGTTGTCAGCGCTGATGCTGAAATCATGGCAGGCAGCTAAGCTAAAGCAGCTCTGCGCTGCTGAGTAGTTTCCAACTTGGACCAGGTGTGAATGACCATAGGCAGCAGCAATGGGGGGTGGTCAGGATTTTCCTTTATGGAAATGACTCATGGATGGTGGTGGTTTGGCTGCAGAAGAGGTTGGGACAGCAGGGTAAAGGTAGGTAGAGCAGCAGAAAGCACTTTGGCAGCTGAGGCTGGAACGTGTCCTGCATTAACCCCCCCCGGTTGTTTTGATGCTCAGAGCTCCTCCAGGCACGGTGCCTGTTGGCTCAAAGCAACAGAAGGAGCCTTCAGGTGGTTGGATGAGGGAGGAGCATCTCCTGTCCTCTCCTTGCCTTCAGGACTGTGACGTTCATGAGCCAGGGCACAAGCAGCTCCCTGCAGCCCCGCTTCAGCGTGATGGGATTTCTGCAGCAGTTTGGGAGCGGGTTTCCTGCGATGGCCTCAGCCCGGGACAGCCATGGTTCAGCCGAGGCCGTTTTCCAAAGCTGCTTCCCTGGAACAGGATGCAAAACTTCCTGTGCTGAGCCCCCGGTAACACCGAGGACAGGAGCAGCGCTCGGTGGGATGCCTTGGGAGCAGGATAGGAAGGAGAGGACATTTCCTGGCCACAACCTGAAGGGTTTCAACTGGAGCATGAGCATCAGAGCTGCAGAATGGGTCACGGAGCCCGGGGTTGGGGAGGCTCCGCTCCCCTCGCTGCAAAATGGGGAGAAGGGGCTTAAGGAGATGCTTTGGGATCCCTGGAGAGGAGGGGGTTTAAGGACTGCCTGTGCTTGCAATACACATGTTGATACAGGTCTGGACCAGGAGGACTTTGCTCATCATCTGCTCCTGCACGTGGGCCCCTTCTTGCCTGGGCACAACCCCAGGTCCCCACCAGTGACTCTCCCATTCAATTACTTTACTGAAACAAGTAATGCACAGAGAAGGTGAGGAAGTGCGGGGCTGTTCTGGGGGCAGGATCAGCTACGTGCCAGGCCTGGAAACCTGCACTGACCCATGAGCAGAAGGCTCTGATAGGAGCAGGGACATCGCAGCCAGCAGGGATCGATGGGAAGGAGCGTTGGGAGGAGCAGAGCATCTCTTGCATCTCGCTCTGCTTCTCCAGAGCTTGCATTGAGTGCAGTCAAGGGAAACAGTTCTGGAGGTCCAGAAGCGTTGGCTGGGTGGCAGGAGCCGAGGCAGAGCGGGGCCTGGCCGGGACCGGGCACTTTTCCACCCCAGCAGGGGATGGAACCTCAGCTGGGGCAGGGTTTGAGACATTTGTAGGTGAAAACGATCTCCCTGGCTCAGCTACCGAGCTAACGCTCCCTCCTGTCCCAGGGCCACCCCTCAGCAGGGCCTGAGGAGAGCAGAGCCCTGGCATGGAGAGGCCAGCGCTTGGCCCTGAGTGAGGCTGGAGGGGTTTTTGATGTGGACTACAGATACAAACGCTTTTCCAGCTGCCCTTTCCCAACGGGAACCACCAGACTGATCCTTCTCCTCTTTTTACCATCCCTTTGTTTTGCTGTGCAGCCATTCCTGGCTCACCGCCGTTTTCCTTTGCTTCCTTTCCTCACACTCCGTAGCTTTCTGCATGTGCATTCCTGGCATGATTGTGCAGTGAGCACTTTGCAAGTTTAATTCTGCATCTTAAAGGGCAAAATCAGCTGCAGTCGTTTGTGGGTCTGATTTGAAAGCTTGAAGGAGTCGAGCAGAGCTCGGCTCGGGGTGCGGGGGGGCTCCTGGGGCCACGGTCGATCTTTACAAAAGGGTTGGATTGGGCCATGTCGGAGGCTTTGGGATGAGGATGCAGCAAAGCGCAGCGCAGGGTGAGGATTCGCTCCCTCTGCTGGCTGCCGCCCTGGCTCCGGGGCCTCTGATGGGGATGAGGTCCCAGCTCCCATCTCAGGGAGGAGGATTCTGCTCAGCACAACAGGAGGGGAAAAAGTGCTTTGCTCCTGGCGTGCTCTGCTTCCGAATGATGCGCATCATGCGGGAGCGGGGAAGAGGGCGAGATGGGAAGAGCCTCTATCAGGAGCTTATCCCGGTGCTTTTAGACTGCAGAGCCTGATTGCAGCCCTGCAGCATCCTGCCACCCCGCTGCCTTTATAACGTTCTCCCCCCGCTCCTCCTTCCCTACCCCTTCTTTAGCCCGTCCGCCTGGCCCCCGAGCGGGAGTTCATCAAGTCCCTGATCGCCATCGGCAAGCGGTTGGCCACTCTGCCCACCAAAGAGCAGAAGACGCAGCGGCTCATCTCCGAGCTCTCGCTGCTCAACCACAAGCTGCCGGCGCGCGCCTGGCTCCCCACGGCCGGCTTCGACCACCACGTGGTGCGGGTGCCCCACAGCCAAGCCGTCGTCCTCAACTCCAAGGACAAGGTACGAGGGGTTTGGCCTCGGAAGGCAGAGCTTTGGCCTTGGCACCGCCTCTCTTTGCCTTTGTGTGCGTGTGCTCAGGGTCTCAGGGGTTGAGGTATTGCTTCCAGAGCTGAGAGCGATGGGGCAGAGAGCCGGGAGGGTGAGAAGTGCCCCTCTGCATTGTTACTGCAGCAGCCCCGGACACTGTTCCCCTTGTACTGGAAAGCTTGGCTTTGCCCCCCGAAAGAGCAGGGAGCGTTCTGCTGCCTGCTGTAGCTGCCTGGCGCTTGCAGTGACCGTGCTGTTGCTTTTGCTTCCTTCAGGCTCCCTATTTAATCTACGTTGAAGTACTTGAATGTGACAATTTCGACACAGCGAATGTGCCCGCCCGCATCCCTGAGAACCGCATCCGCAGCACCCGCTCGGCCGAGAACCTCCCCGAGTGCGGCATCACGCACGAGCAGAGGACCAGCAGCTTCACCACCGTCCCCAACTATGACAACGACGACGAGGCCTGGTCTGTGGATGATATCGTGGAGCTGCAGGTGGAGGTGAGGATGGGGGGGCCCAGGCAGGTTTCGTCCCTTGCTGGTGCTGTGAAATGCAGCTGGGATCTGGCGCAGCAGTGTGGAGGGATGGGAGAGCCCTTCCGGCAGCATCCTTGCTCCTGCCTGCAGTGAGTGGGAATCGTTTTCAGTAGCCCCATGTCCCACCTCTTGCACCTTTCCCTTCCCAGCTGCCAGAGATCCACACCAACAGCTGTGACAACATCTCCCAGTTCTCTGTGGACAGCATCACCAGCCAGGAGAGCAGGGAGCCCGTGTTCATCGCCGCTGGAGACATCAGGTGAGGCTGGCGGGAGGGCAGCCCAGGCTCCAGCTGCATTGGGGCGGGTGATGAGTTCAGGTTTGTGCAATTCCTCTGCTGCATCCGCAGAGAAAAGCCATCAGCAAGGGTCCAGGAGGGGCTGTGCAAGCTCTGGACAGTGGGGGTTTATAAGAGCCCTAAGTAGAGGCACCTCAGAGGCACCCTGGGCTGGTGCAGCCCCCCCTGTTCAGCCCCTGGCCTCTTTCCTGCCAGCGAAGTTCTGGATGTGGCCCTGGCTCAGGGTTTGAGGTGAACCCATGAGCTTTGGATGGAAGAGGCTCTGGGTGGTTTCCCCTCTGCTCTGCTCTTGTGAGGCCTCACTTGGAGCATTGGGTGCAGTTCTGGTGTCCTCAACATAAAAAGGACATGGAGCTGTTGGAACAAGTCCAGAGGAGGCCATGAGGATGATC
>WYDI02028182.1:27396-79049 GCA_009867235.2 Psittacus erithacus | reverse complement strand
CTCAGCAGCTCCTTATCCATCCAAGGAGGTCTCCTGGCCCTCCTGCTGCACTTCCTTCTAGTTGGGATGCAACACTCGTGAGCTTGTAGTAGGAGATCCTTGAATATCAACCAACAGCCTTGGGCCCCTCTGCCCTCTAGGGCTATATCCCATGGAACCTTACTAAGCAGCTTCCTGAAGGGGCCAAAGTCTACTCTCTTGAAGTCCAGGGCAGTGAGCTTGCTGCACGCTCTTCTCACTGTCTTGAGGATCTCGAACTCAACCATCTCATGATTGCTGCAACCAAGGCTGCCGTGGAGCGTCACATTTCCAACCAGCCCCTCCCTGTTGGTGAGCACAGGGTCAGGCATGGCACCTCTCCTTGTCAGCTCCTCTAGTACTTGCAGAAGGAAGTTGTCTTCCACACAATCAAGGAACCTCCTGGATTGCTTGTGCTGGGCCGTACCGTCCCTTCAACAGATATCAGGGTGGTTGAAGTCCCCCATGAGAACAAGGGCCTGCGAGCATGAGGCTGTTCCTATCTGCCTATAGAGTGCTTCATCCAGAGAGTCCTCTTGATCAGGCAGTCTGTAACAGATCCCCACATTAATGTCTCCCATCGCTGTTCTCCCTTTAACCCTGACCCACCAACTTTCTGTTGTCTGCTCACCTGTCCCCAGACAGAGTTCCATACTCTCCAGCCTATCCCTAACATAAATAGCAACTCTCTCTCCCCACCTGCCAGGCCTATCTTTTCTAAAGAGCCTGTAACCTTCTGTTCCAACCTGCACCATCAATACTGGCTCTCAGCACCCAATGTCTGTGGCCATTTCAGAGGCATCTCTCCCTTCCCTCCAGCACGTTCTGGCAATTTGGGTCTCAGGGTGTATGGGGCTGCTTTGCAGCAGATTGATTTTTCCCTGGTGGCTGCCCAAAGCAGGATTGTTTGAATGTTTGAAATTTTAGAGGCTGATTTCAGTCCTGTGTTCTGACTGTCTGTAATCATTATTCATTGATGGATCCTGAATTAGAAAAAATTTCCTCTTCATTTTGTATTGGAAGAAATTGAACATTGGTAAGAGCAGTGATTCCAGTTGGTAGAGATGGAGATGTTTTCTCCTGCTGCTGCATCTCTCCTGGCTTCACTCCAGTTTCCATCTGTGCAAAACCAGAGAGAAGACTGTGAAACACCCCAGCACACAGCAGTGGAAATGTCTTCCTTTCTGGGGCTTTGGCAACTTCGGGTGGAAAACTTGGGTTATTCCAGTTCTGGACATTACACAGCCTGCCTTACCTCTGATGCTATTTCAGTTCCTGTCTCAGACCCAGCAAGATCATGACATTTCCCCTGCAACCTGTCTTTAGGGGCATTTATGACTTTGAATCACTCAGCTGTATAATTCGGCTCTTCTCTTGTACTTGTCATGAAGTTGCATAGCCCAGGGACTCTTGCACTGGAATCTTTTCACTTATTCTTTCCTCTGGTTTTTGTTTTGCACAGTTTTACTTACAAAATCCTTCATGAAGCTGCATGCTACTGCAGACAATAATTGTTCATGTGTGTATGGATGCTGCTTGCCATGCTAGAGAAATTCCCATTGGCTACATACCTATTTAGTATTAAAAGAAGGAGTTTGGCTCTTTTTGGCAGTTGCCATGTAATGGTCTTTACTGTGGAGAAGGGATCAGTTGTGTGACTGCTGACTGTAGGTGATGTGTCCCTGTCTTAGAGCTGGATGCTCTGGTGCAAAGTGCTTGCTTGTGGGTTTGTATTTTACCATTGCCACTTTCTTACCATCACTCCACTCTTTAGACATTCATTTCCTTCTATAGCTCTGAAGAGAAGCATTTTATTTAATTATTTTTCTTCTGTTATGTGGGAAAACACTTCTTCGTCTGTCCGACCACTTACACTTTGAAACGCTTTGCCTTGTTTTCACTGTTTTGTTCTACCTTGGCTGACCCAGCGTGCCTCATCAGCTTTAACTGGTAAGAAAGCACAGGGTGTGTTTGCTTTTCCCTGAAAACCATTTTCTGCTCCATAACAAAATTTAAAGGCCAATAAAATGCATTAATAACCTGCCTGAATGCAGCTGGTGCTGAGGAGAGCCGGGTGCCGTGCAGCCTGCCCTACGGCAAGGCAGCAGGGAGCCCACTGCCCTCTTTCCACTCTCTAAAGGCACCATGTGTGTGATTTGGGGCTGGAAACACTCACTTGATGAGTAACCCAGTGAGCAGCTGATCTGCCTGCTGGTGGGATTTCTGCTTGGAAAAGGAGGTAGAGTATCTCCAGGAGTGGGCACAAGCTGCCTTTCCTCCGGCAGCCCCTCCACAAGCTCTCACCAGAGATGCGGGACCAGCAGGGCTGCCTGGAGGGGAGCAGTAGCTGCCTGCAGGAGGCTGGCAGGGAAACAGCACAATTTCAGCCCTCCTGGGGTTTAAAGGGATAGAATTCACCTGGGCTTTTTATTTAGCTGTAGCTGAGCCCTCGGTGCTGCTGGTTGTGCCCATACTGGAACTAGACAGCCACAAACTGCTTATAAAAGCTGCTCAGCTAAGGGGTGGCAGCTTTGCTCCTCACCTGGTTTCTGTGGGCCTGTGAGCCCCCACAAGTGTGCTCAGGTTGCATCTGGACTGCGCTGTGCACAGGGCCACAAATCAGGGGCTGTGGGAGAGAGGGGAGAAATGCTGCCTGAGGATGAAGCTGGCACATGCCTTGTAGCAGTGACAGTGCCCATTGTTTGAGCCTTTCTGTTGAATAGGGACTATGGACGAGCACCTTCAGCAGCTTTGGTGTTGCTTGTTCTGGTCTGAATTCTCCTTTGTAGCCCTGTCCTGTCCTCAGATGACCAGAACTCCTCCTTTCCTGCTGACTGATTCCTTTCCATAAATGTTTACATTCAGATATTAAAGCTGTAGTGAGTGGAAAAGTCAGTGCCTTTAATGCTTTCCTCCAGGATGCTGCTGAAGAAATGTTTCAGCCTCTCCACACCTTCCCCTCCTCTGCAAGACAGACCTGCAGTTTTCCCAAGCAGGACTACAGCAGACTCTTAGTGCTTCGTTACTGATTTGTCATGGCAGCAAAGTCTTCCTTATCTTTTTGAACATTTTGTCTTCTCAGGGACCTTCAGGACTCTGGATTACAAATTTGTTTCAAAGTTCTGATTGTTAAACAGTGAAAATAGCAAAGTAAAGGTGACTCTCATTGTTGCATTTTCTAAGTGTGACTTGCAATAACACTACGTAAGGGCTCATGGGGTCACAGTTGTGGCCCAGGCTGTCCAGATTTCTCAGGCGTGGAGGTTGATGCAGTGAGTCTGCAGAGTGGTACAAGTACGCAAGCATAGGGCAAAGGACCAAGGTGAGTTTAAGTACGTCAGGAGGGGAACAAAGAGAAGCCCCTGGCTAGCTGTGGCTGCTGGGCCACCAGTAGGATGGTCTGGGTGCAATAGAAACAAATATGTATACATACTTTGGGAGGAGATCAGCTGAGAAAGCCTGAGCTATCCTTATACACTCCTTGCAGAAGGACAGGTCCCTTGATTGGAAGGAGTCACAGCTGGTATCTTAAAGCAAGGTGTACATCATCACCATAATGCACATCCTTCATCCCCTGTTCTGCTGGAAGCCCGGGTAAACGGTAGCTCAGCATTCATGTTCACTAACTGGCAGTCACAATCAACGTACCTCTGTGTAATTACAGCTCAGCACCTGGCCATGCCTATGAGGCTGGAGCAGAAGCCAGGCTGGTAGGTGGAGGGTTCCCCAGAGGCTTGGTGAATACAGGGTTGGGCTATGCATTGATTACAGCTGTGTGTGAGTGGGTTAAAAATAACTCCAACTTTCCCGAGGAATGCATTTGTTATGGAGTCATTGAAAGGCTGTAGTAAGAGACCTGGGAGCAAGCAGCCACTGGGAGCAAGCCAAGAGGCAGAACTTCTGGGCAGGGTGCTCCCTGGAAAGGGAGGCTGGGCGGCTGAGCAAGGAACCTGCTCCTGTTTGTTTGCTCTCTGTGTTCAGGGAAACAAGACTGTGTATGTTACGTGTGATAAATAAACATCCCTGCACCAAGGAAGTAAGCTTGACTCTCATAATCAGTTGTGCTGTAGTTGAAGCAACCTGGCAAGACCCCATGTACTGGCTAATCCTCAGGCCAGACAGATGTAACAGTATGTTTAATATGTTAATTAACTACTTCATTACACATCTGATTTTCTGGTTTTAAGCAAATTGCTAAGAAGGCTTGTTTAACAAATACAGTTACTAGTACATCCTGTTCATCACATGAGATCTCAGCAAAATCATTAGTTTGGGTGTAACAGCAGAGCTAATCACTAACATACACAAAACAGAGCCAAAAACCTGCAAACAGACAAGGAGCATGGCAGGGAACTGAAGTAAGTGACACACACACCATTATTCTGCAAGAGAGACAGTGCTCTGAGATTTCCACACAGTGATCATCATTAATTCTTCATGACAGTGATGCATTAGGATGAGAAGGAACTCCCATGAGTGTGGGATTCATGCATAGATTCAGGTGAGTGTTTTCCCAAAGAAGTTCCCTAAAATACATCCCCAGTGTACAACGGATGAAAAGGAAAGAAACAGTGACTTTCAGGTTGGTCAGAGCAGAAAACCTGTTTGGCTTCAATGGAAAGGGATTGCAATCCCTCAGGAAGGACCGAGCTAGGAGCAAGGGTTATGCAGAGGAAAAAAAAGCTATCAAACTGGTGTACAGAGCGGGGAGATAATGTGAAGGCCAAGCCAGAAGGGGGTTTGGTACAGGATCCATGCGGGGTTTTGAAATCTCAGGGCCATGATAAATTCCAGTGAGTGTAGGCTTAGTAGCACAGAGGAGCAGAAACATCAGCTGTGTGTGCAATGGAAGGTAATTTAGTCCTAATAGGAGCTGGCTTAGAGAAAGGAGAGTTGATTCAGATCTGCAGTTTACCCTGCATAAATCTGCAGAGTCACACAGCTGTGTGTGAAAGATCTGTTTGGTTCCTGGAGGCTATTTGTTGTAAAGAAGTTGCTTTTTATTTCAGGTTTGAGTTTTCAGGGATGGTCACAAGCAAAATAACTTTAACTTGCAAGCAGCAGACATTTGCCTGGATGTCTCCAAAAGACAAGAGCTCTTCTGGTGAGCACTTAAACATGGGTTTGCAGATGACAACCTCACCTTTTGTCCAGTTGCATGCTGCCAATTTGCCTGAAGAGTTACACTGCTGAGGGAATGGCAGAGTCATGCTCCTTCATTTGTATATGTGTATATATACATACATAGCTACATGGACTAGATGCAATCAAGGTGTCAGGATGTCTGAAGTCTCCAGGCTATAAACTGTGCATCCTTCCTGTGGCACCAGCCTGGAGCTTTTATTTAGTCTTGCATATCTAGGCAGAAGATTTGCCCACTGTGATGAGACACGTGGAGGAAAGGGTTTCTTATAGTTACAAGAAAATAGTGTTTGTCAAACAGCTTCCAGACCTGCTGTAAGGAGGAGTCAATCTGTAAGGCACATCCTTCCAAAGAAAAGATGATTTTTGAATCTTGTACGATCAAGTATAACAACAGTGGCTCTTTCTTCTCAGGTTAAGCCTTGGCTCCTATTTCCTGGAATAAGTGCATACATAGAGGTCTGAGTGCTTCAAACTTCATGGCATCACTTTTCAGGCTATAAATCAGCATTTTTGTGAGCACAGCAATAGCTTTGTTTTGAGAAGAGCCATTGAGCTGTTTCAGAGCTGTACAAATATTGAAGAATCATTGTTTAATTTGTTTTATTTCAAAATGCACTTTTTACGTTTGCTGCATCAAAACTATATCGAAGTTTGAGACTCCAGTGGGACATGTTTCTCCCTTTCATGGCTTTCTCTACCATCACCCCGTAGCTTGGTAGGTGTAGGGAGAGCATGAACACAACCTTGGGGTGTGTTTGCTCCCATGAATGGTGCTGAGCACCTAGCATCATTTAGTAGACAACAACCCCTGAAGCATTCCCTAACCATCTGTCCCCTTCTCCTTGTCCTTGAGCGCCCAGGGAAAAGAATATGTGGGAAGCATACCCAGCTGAATAGAGAAGCAAAATAGTGCAAGATGCAATTTTAAGATGTGGGTTAGGCAGTCCAAGGGCTGTTTACCCACCCTGCATCTTCCTAATCAATGGCCTGCAGAACCAGCCTGTTGATCAGACACATGGCACATTATGCAGCACAGCTCTTTCTAGCATGAAAATAGTGGAAATAACAGGGAAAAAAGAATAGGAAGGACAAATAGTAAATTTACTTTGAGTGTATCAGTGACTAGGCATGGCCTTTGTTGGAAACATTGCAGCAAGATGAGTTTTGAGGAGTTTGAAGGTAAATATAATAGCTGCTAGGTGTGTTTTTCTGGAGTATCCTTCATCTTAGTTTTTTTTAAGGGGGGAAAAAGTAAAAATGGAAATAAAAATGGAGATTTTACATTGGCTAAGCAGCATTGTGTTGCTTCAGAACTCTGAAAAGGCTGAAAAGAAAAACCTGCACAGCAGAAATGTTGCCTGAAAAATAATTCCTTCCATGATACTTCACATAATCTGACTGAATTTTTCCATTGCTGCCTTTAGTTACATAGAGGCCTTTCATACACCCAGGTCTGTTGATCTCTGATACAATTGCACAAAGGAGGCAGCTCATTAACTCTCATTCTGCACTGAGCATGTTTTGATGTGCGGATCTCTGACAGCACAAAAAAATCCTTTCTGGCTGTGTAGGTAGGAATAATAGCAGTATTGACAGTGTGTACCTGCTGCAGGCAAAACAGGGGGGATCCGCCAGCTCCTTGGCGTTTCATCTGAGCAGTAATGACCAGGGAAGGTGACGAGTGATTGAAGAGCTGCACCTAATATAAAATGCTCCTGTGATACCCCCTTGCCAGAATGACGATCCAGTTCCTATAATTCAGTACACATTACAGTGTCTCAGGTCAGACCCTTGATAAAAATACTAACTTTTAAAAATTCCTGCCACTGCCAGCTACTCATTGATTGAAATAATCATACCTTTATAAAGGTTTTCGAGCTCTGTGGGTACAGAAGGCTTCTCAAACATTTAACAATTCCAGGCATGAACAGTTTATCTGAACGTTTTACCTGCAGTATTGCAAACAAAGCACTGTTGTGTTAGTGTGAGGAGCCAGAAAGCAAAACTGAAATGCTTCCATTATCTAAACTGGCTGGTATTAAACAGCATAAATGATAAAAGTTTCATTTAATGTACGATCTTTATAACTAGAGGATGCTAGACATCAAAGGTGGGATCTTTTAAAAAAGAAATTGGTGGTCCCTGCCCATGGCAGGAGAGTTGCAACTTGATGATCTTAAGGTCCTTTCCAACCTAACTATTCTATGATTCTATGAGTGTATGATGGGCATGCAACTTTGTAGTTTTGCTTTGATTTCTTTGCCTCTGCTCTGAAATCATAAAGGATCATGATGAGAGGTAAAATGACTCCATTAGAGTTAAATGCTGGTGTTATTAATGGAAAAAAGATAAAAACCAAAGAACAAATGCATTACTATGATGGCTTGGATGCTTCAGCATCTTAGTGTCCTTCTCTTTCCCTAAACTAGAAATTGATATCAGGCCCAGTTTAAGGTGGGATCAGTCTTGCCTCTGTAGATAAAAACATGATGGCGGCTGTGCAGGTTTGGGGTAGCTGTTTCTGCGCCAGAGCTAATCCATCACTCCAGATCCGCTGAGCCAGCAGGCCCCATAGGTCTCCCCTCCTCTTTTCCCTGCAGTGCCCCAAAGCCACACGAGTACCTGCCCCAGCATCGTGTGTGCTAAGGAGCGTGGTGAGGAGGCACACTCACAGGCAGTGATCTTGGTAAAGGACATCCCCCATACCAGGGACTCCGTGGGCGCACAGGAACCTCCCCGGGACCCTGAACATCATGGAGCTGTGGCTGCTGGCATAGCTCTCCAAACTCAGCACAGGAACAAGCTGCTTCGCCCCTGCTCATGGCTCTTGCCAGTGCTCAGGCATTCGCTCCAGGCTGGCACAGCCCTGACTCAGCCACAGCAGCTTCCAGAGACAGGCAGCAATGGTCTGCATCTGCATGGCCTAAGTTCCAGGCTGGATCAGTGCAGGAAATTTTGTCTCTCAATAAGTGATAGCTGAAATTAGACCTGAAGAAAGTTAATTTTTAATGTCAAGTGGCACTTTTTCATTATGGAGATTTTTCAAAGCTGCAGCCAAACCAGCCCAGTGCTTCTTAATTGCTTAATGTGATAAATCATGGCTTTTGCCAACAGCTTGCCTAATTTCATATTTTATTCATTGTAAACATCAGCTCTGAGAAGATGGAAGGGCGACTGCACTGTGTTTCCACAGCCAATCTGATGGGCTGGAGTGCAGCAGCCATCTCCAAAACTATATTTAGCTTGCTGTCATTAATGTGGCTGAAATGGACCTCCAAGAAATTGTCTTTTATACCCCTTCTTCAAAATAAGGACCCTTTTTGCCATTTCTTCAGGGAAACTGTGTTTCTGAATCTGTTATAAAAGGTTATTCATCTCATCTCCTGAGGACTTGTGTATTTTCACAAAACAACATTTGGCCTTTTTCTGTGTTTTCAGTCCACTGTTTCAGAGGTCAGACCAGCTTCTGGCAAGGCATGGGGGCTCCTCTCCATCTTAATTCCTGCTACATCATCCCAAGACTTTGTTCTCTGTGTGTGTGTGCTGTACTCAGCACCAAGCAATTCTTAAAAACTGGAAAAAATATTGTTTCTGAAGCCACCGAAAGGTAGATGTCAGGTATGAGTAAATTAAACTCTTTTAAGCTGTAAATTAAGGTATAGGTTGAAGGTGGCAGGCATGTGATGGTGCTAAGCGCTGTAGAGCCCCGACAGGCAGAAGTCCTCTGCCCTTGGGAACCCACAACCTGATGGATGTGAGCAGAAGGATGCTACTTGTGCAGGGCATGCAGGAGGAAAGGGCAGGCAGTAGATGGGATAGGCATGATCTTAGCCCATCACCAAACCCACTCCTTGTAAGGGTAGCTGATCCAGAGCAGCACTGGTGGAAGAAGCAGCGCGAAGTATATTCCCACCACCAGCTAGCCACAGGGGGTTTGCTTATACAACTTCAAAAATACTTCCATCCCACATTGCCTTGTAAACAGAACACTGCTTTCATTTATTGAGGTTCATACATATTAATGTTCATATACTGACTGCTCTGTCTGATCTGCTTTAATCAAGAGATAAGCTGAATTTCTTATCTTGTTCTTCTGCAGTAGGAGTTGAATTTTGAAGCAGTACATTTTCCTGCTGTGTTCCAACTACATTTGAATTAAACGTGGTCATAGTAGTAAAGAAAGTATCAATCTCTATATAAAATCCATTTGTACTGAAGGTGGTGTATAATGCAGCACTTTAAAGTGATGATCATTAGAAATAACTACTTGGGACATTCTAGTTGAGGAGAAGAGCATTCAAGCCGTCCATATTAGCACAGTAAAATATAAACGTCTCTGTCTTGTTTATAAACTGTGGAAAATGAAAGTTTTTTAACTTCAGAGGATTTAATATCACATTAGAATTGTTCTCCCTCTGGTAGTGCACAAGATGCACTACCATGCATGTTTGAGTTTTGAGATGATGGTTCCCCTCTTGCAGATACACTATACTTTGGTCAAAGAGAGCAGATCAGAGAAATGAAGGTCCACTTACAGAATTACATATACAAGATGTGATTATAGCTGCAGAAATTACAATTAGAGTTGCACACAGCATTTGAAATACCCTGCACACAATTAGATGAATGGGCAGTTCCCCTGGCCTGCAGTTGCATGACGGATGGCTGCAGCTCACTGCACTGCAGCTGCACAGGCATCTTTGGTATCCGTTTTATGCACATTTGTTTCATGTGAACCAAGGCCACACTTCCTGTGCTGAAAACTACTTTAAAATTTATTTCCATAGGAATTCCTAAAGTTATTAGATTTATCCTTGTACGTTGTGAGCAATGCCTCTGTGCTTCTTGGCTTTTTTCTTCTTTTTCTTCCTTTTTCAGGAGAAGGGGAATAATTCCTCATAGAAAGAGGCACAGAGGTTTTAATTCTTTTGTTTTAGTAAAGCAGTACTTCAAAGCAAGCACTGTCAGGGTTTTGCTCATTGTGACTCAAATTTATGGAAAAGTCACTTCAAAGTCTCTGGGCTCTCATTTTAGTGTGGCCATATCCTCCTCATTTGTAGGTCTGCTCTCAGCCTTGCGTTTTCTCAGTATAATCTCGAAAAAAATATCCTCAAATTCAGGGAATTCTGCCAGTACAATCTCTGGATAGTCTGAGTGAAAAACATCTTAACATTAGGGATTTTCATTCTCTGGTCACAGCAGAAGTTTTTAAAAAGGACAGGGCTGTGCCCTGGGAACCCTGACTGTTTGTTGGAGTTTTGGGAGTTTTCTTCTCTTTTTTTTTTTTGTGTTTAGCTCATGCAGAATAACTTAGAGGGTTTCATCAAAGTCATCTAAGAACTCTATGGCTGAGAAAATGATGCATTTTTGGAGATACTTTTAGCAATAAAACTGCTGATGCAAGATTCAAAAGCTTTACCTTGTTGATCTCAGCCTGAGTTAAAAAGCGAACTTCGTAGAAGAAGTTTAAGAGTTTCACAATTCTGAGTTTATAAAGTTGGCAATTGAGTACTTCACATTAGACCCACATCAAATGCAAATGTATCATCTTCAGAGTGCAGGTGTTGATCGGCATGGATTGAGTTTGAAATGCCTTTGTTGCTGGTGACATTTGCTGCTTAAATCTGTCCAACGCTTGAGGTTCCCAGTAACCTGCCATAAACTCATAAGCCACTCGGAAAGTGTAAACACAGAGGGTCCCTGGCAAAATGTAAATCCTGTGTTTCTGACAGCATTGGCTGGAGTGAAAGGGTCTGAGGGAGTGAAGAGCTGTTACCTGCAGATGTGCCGCAACTTCACTGACCACACAGGCTGTTGGCAAAGTGTGCAAATTCAGGTGGAGTAGATAGCAAATCTGTTCAGAAAGGCAGGATAAGGATGTGTTACTTTTACAGCACTTGAGAAATACCTGTGCTGTTGAGGCCTCCAGTTTGCACATGTCAGCCTTTCCCAGTGTCTTAGGATGACAAAGAGTAGTCAGCAAACAAACTAGAGCATGGCTACCCTGTCCTGTGGATGACATGCCTCTGAGCAGCCTTAGACTAATGAAGTATGAGTAATTAACAATGACTTCTTCACTTCTGAATAGCAGCAGGGTCTTAACCCAGCTTTTTCAGAGAGGTTTCCCTCCTGCTTGCCCATGCCAGTCTAGTTCTGCTCTTAATATATTCAGAAATCAGATCACAGTCTTGGAGCTTGTGTTGTGTAGACACAGGCAAGTGTCTACACAAGTGTCAAGACAAAGTGTCAGACCTGTGAAGAGGTCTGAAATACTGTCTTGGCAGTAGAAAAAAAACATTACTTCTAACTTGGCAGTCTGTAAGCTATGAGTTGTTAAGCACAGGACATGCTTTCAGTAGGAAGAGGTTGTTATCTCCGGATCTCTCACAGCGTCTTGGCAAATCCAGATCAGAACGGGACCACTTCAGAGGCACAGGGTAGCTTTGTTTGGTTTTTGGCTCTGCTGTTGTCAGGTAAGTGCAATGCATACTCAGGTACTCAGTGCACATCTCAGATACCCTCTGTTTTGAGTACTTGCTTTTTAAACCACGCTGTTTAAATACCTGGTTTTTTTCTCAAGAAGCTTAGAAAATCCTCCTCGCCTCCTGCGTCTTTGGGCATCACTGGCATTTGTCAGGGGAGCTGACAGACTGTGGGTGTAGTGCTTCAAGGAGCAGAGATATGGCTCTCCACCAAGAGCTATTATTTAGGGCTCAATTAATCTTTTGTCCATGCTTTGCCTTCAGCAGCTGAGTGAAGCTCCTCACAGCGCGCACTGTGCTGTGCAGTGCGTTGTTGCAAGGACTGTGCTGGCCTTTGTCTAACACGCCGCTTGTCTTACTCTTTCTTGGATTATCTTCTTGCCCAAAGGTTCTCACCCAGCAATAGCTGCCTCCAGGGATTCTCAATCCCAGCAGTGTATTTATATAGGCTCCAAGGGGAACTCTCAGTTGCAAGTGTGTAAGGGTTGACAGGGCCCTTTGTATTTTCCTTATGCTTTGCATGTGAATTTTGTATTGTTTCCAGACTGGGTGAAGCTCAGTTGTGTGTGGTGTCTGGAGCCCACTACATTTTTTTGTTTTCTTTCTCTTAGAATTACAAACTTGGAAGATGGTGCTGTGCTCCTTTCAGGAGAAGCTGAGCTGATTTGTCTGACTTCAGTAGCCTTGCACAGGCACTGAATGGAGACCCTTGTGCATGCAGAGCTGAGGAGGGTTACATGCAGGGCTGCAGGCTAAAGCCAAAGGCCAGCTGTGACCAGCACAGGTTTTTCTCACCCAAACTCTCCATATACAACAGCTAAGGACGTTTTTTAATGGAAAACTGCATTTTTTTCTGTGAAGCTCATTGGTACATTTAGGGGATGGCCCTTATGCCCTTAAGGAGCAACTGAAGCACATTTTGAAGCAAATGCACCTCAGTGAAGTGCCCACAATACTGCAGGACATGAGGGAAGGTGCTTCAAAAATTTAAACTTGGTTTGTTAAATTTTTGTTTGGCGCAGCTCTTGCTTTAAGAATAAGAAAAAAATAAATGAAGGCTTTGTGGGTGGTGCTCAAAAATGTACTTCAGTAACTTTTAAAGCCTTGTAAATGTTTTCCTTGCAGTAGTAAGTAGTAGATCCCTCATTCGTTTCCAGGCTGGGGTGGAAGCTGGGCTGCCCTGAGCCATGTGTGGCAGCTGGGCCAGTCTCCGTGCCACTTGTCAATTGGCTTCACCAGTATAGTCCCGTGCATTCCTTCTCAAGGGAGTGGGGCTGGGGTTTGTGCTTACATCTTGCATAAGCAGCAAATCAGTTGAAGATTTAGTCTTTGTGACTGTGTCAAGCTCTTGAGTTATTCATGATCTCGTGGTTCTTTTATGACCAGTTTTATGTATTAGACAACATTTGGAAGTGTTTTGATTTGATACAGCAGTGATGTCTTTCCTCATGCAGCATCCACTTGTGTCTGAGACAATTATCTCTTCCCTTACAAGCTTTCAGCCTTCTCTACTGAAATAAATGCCTGAGAAAGGAGGAGAGAGGCCAGGGACAGAAAAATGTTTACGTGAAGATACACATGCAGAAATGCTTAGCAGTGCCTTTGAGGCAGAGAAACATGCAATTTTTGAATGCCATTCCTTCTGCTCCCTTATTTGTGGCTTATTTCCTCCTATTTCTGTGAAGCACAGAGACTTAAATACAGACTGAAAACAGCAGAATGGGACAGCGAAGCCAAAAATTGAAGAGAAAGTTAGTCCAGCTTGGGATGCCCTTAGGAAATCAGTAGAATGGGAAAGCTGATCCTTTCCTTCCTCCCATTTTCTAATTGCAAATTTTGGCCTCATCCTTCACCTCCTTTATCCTCAGTTTGCTTGGCAGACAAAAGAGCAGGTCCTTCTCCCCAGGAACCTTCCTGGGACTCCAGCTGACCAGCTGGCACTCCCACCAAGCCAGCTTTTTGAGGGCTTTGTCTCCGGGGGCATGCTGAATAGGAGTGCTCAGGAAATGGGATTCCCATCTAGGGTACCTGAGAGAGCAAACGTGTGGCTGGGAACCAGTCCCAAGCTGAGGGTCAGACAGGATTTCAAATTGCCCCAAGGGCATGTTCATTATGTATGCAGCAACATCCAGGAATAATGCAAAATACAGAATATTGGTAACATATTCCTGGTGTGTGTGAAAGGAAATAGTGTGCTCCCTGGCTTGGGAGTGGAGGTTTCCAACCTCTGTGGTTGCTGTTGATACTATCAGGAGCCATGTAGGTGTAAGATTAAACAACGCTTCTTGCCTCTGAAGTGTTTGTGGTCTAAAAAGAGGGCAAGAGGCAAGACAGAGACACCTGGAGGAGCACACAGAATAAGGACATACTTGTGCTTCCAAGGTACCACAGCCTTGTTCTCAGGTGTATTCTCACTTCAAGGAAGTGTCTTGATAAAGGGCCGCTCTGCGTGGTCAAAGCTGAAGTTTGCTTCTCGTTTTGAATCTGACGTGAATGCCTTTCCCCATCCAAAGAAAACCCAGCTCCCTTGAGAAATCCCATAAACATAAGGAGATTTTCAAGGCCAGGCTGGACGGAGCCTTGGGTGACATAGTTTAGTGTGAGGTGTCCCTGCCCACGGCAGGGGAGTTGGAACTAGATGATCTTAAGGTCCTTTCTAATCCTAACTATTCTATGATTCTATATTTACTTTTTCCTACTGCAAACCCTGCTGCTGGATACAAGGTGGAAAAGAATGAGGACTTTTCTTATCTTGCCACCATGGACTTAAGAGCCAATGCATTTGACTCTTAAAGTTCTGGTAAGAGACACTGTCTCTGACTAATCAGGATGGACTTCTAGCAGTGCGGTTCACCACCCTAGAAGCATCCTGCAGGATGGACATCAGCCTGGTGCTATGGGACACATACCTGGGAATAGAGGCAATCCACTCTGCTTGGCTTACCACCAGCAGTAGGGCTAGGGAATGCAGGGAGGGATGTAGCTTTAAACAAACACAAGTTCCCCCCCACCATCCGCTCTCTTGAACATGAGAACCCAGCCCTGGTGAGACATATGTGATGGACCAAACCAGGCTCTGGACAGAGGAATCCTTTCCTACCAGGAACTCCTCTCCTGGTGTTAAATAGAAGTCCATGAGACCTGTGCAATGCTTTGTGTGTCTGCTGTTGTGGTTCTTTGGTTTCATACTTAAATTAAGGTAGCTGACAAATACTTCGACCTGTTTGATTTTTCTGCTTCCTTGCTACAGCACTGTTTTCTCCCATTTCAAAGCTCTGGTAATTCTCTGTATCACTTGGTCCCCTGAGCAACTGCTTATTTCATCTTGGAAGGAAATTAATTTAGCAGTGTTTTCTAAATTCTCATTCTGTGCCTGATAATGCAAATAACATATGCACTACTAAAGCCATATGTAATTAGTCCATTCTGCTACTAACAAAATCTTAGCATCCAGGGGTTTGATAACATCAGGTAGGAAAGCTTTTGCTCTGTTTTTTTTCTGAGCTTCATTTTTTGGTCATATATGCTCTTTATCTCTGGTACATTTTGACTGGTGGATAGCTTTCCTTTCTAATGAAGAAAACCACTCTGTGAATCTGTGATAACCAAAGGCCTCACATAAGTGAATTTTACTGGGTCATTAAATCATAATAGCACTGACAAAATAAATAAAGAAATCCAAATATACTCACTGTCAATCATGAGGTAGTGTCTGGTTGGCTGAGCCTCTAAGAGTGCCTCCGTTTTGCTAAGGAACCCTTGGATTCTGGCTGATCATTTTAAACATTCTGATTTTTTCACTTGAATTCCTAAAAGTGTGCCTGTCATCCTAAAGATATTTACCCGTCACTTTTAGTGTTTGTTCTCTTGCACTGGTCTGGATTCTGATATTAAGTTACTTCTGCATGGATGATCTAAGGCTTCTTCTGCAGCCTGCTCCTGCCATTATCCTGTCAAGTGAAAAAGCACTGAGAAGCCTTTCCTGATAAATCCAAAGCCATGGCCTTTTCCAAAATGGCCTTTTCAGTTCCAAGAAAGAGCAATAACTATTGTAGCTACATGCTCCATTAGCCCAGTTATGGTTATGAACCACACTAAGGCTAACAGCTTCAGCTAATAAAATGTGCTGTTTGAGTCTCAGGAACATTTCTAGGCGGTGAAGAAAATACGAATATTTATTAGGGGCCAGATTTAGCTCTTTTTAAATGGGAAGAAGAAAGCGGGGGTTAACCATGTACCTGAGGTATAATACTGACCTAAATGCCAGGTTTTTACCCCGACTATCTTGCCTTGTGTTTATTTTTCATTCCCAAACCACAACAGATAAGGAGAATGCTAAGCACAGGGCTGCGCGCATGGTTTGCAAAGTGCCCTGTGATACCACATGTTGGGCTCCTGCCCTTCCTCTCTACCTGCACCAGGGCGCTCAACCTTGTCTGGCAAACTGCACAGCACTGCCAGCCATGTCTGAAGCCAGAGAAGAGGTGTTCAGTTGTTAAAAATATTCATCCTACTGCAAAAGCAGCCTGCGCCCACACTGCCCTTTGGGACAGCATGTGTTACACTAGTTGTGAGAGGCTGAGCAGGGACAGGGAAGGGTTCTAGAAAGCTGTGGGCCAGCTAGGCACATTTTCTGTCTCTCCCCTTTGACATCTGGTAGCTTCAAGTTTCCATCCCCAGATCAGATATGCCGGCTGGTAATAAACTCAGGTGCAGGGCAGCAGCTTGCCTGATGAAAATGCGGAATTACATTTCACTTTCCCTGACCGGAATTCTGATTGCCACAGACATGATGAATGGGATTTTTTATTACCATTGCTTAAAGAAAGCAGTAACTCCCAGGAAGTTATTTAGTATATGGGAAATGTAAACAGGCTTTAAACCACTGGCAAAAATGAGGGATAGCAAGTGACTGAGGGAGAGGCATCATAAGAGGAGGTCTGACATTTTACAAATGTCTTGTTGAATAAGCTGGGGAATAAGGAGGCAAACAGGACACACAATACTGCATCAGGGGGAAATGCAAGGCATGGAGATCAGTCAGAGGAATGTGGGGAGAACTGGGAAACAGAATCAGACCTGAGATATCTTGGAGAAAGCAATACTACCCTCTCAACAGCAGAAAGCACAAGTTTGGGGAGGAGTTAACATGAGCCAGATGTTCATGTTGATTTACTAAGTAATTTTGTTGCAACAATCAAATGCAGTGGAACAAACCATAGCTGAGTGTTGATATGCCAAGCATGAAGGAATTGCACTGGGTTCTCAGAAAGCACTTTTCAAAAATAAGCGTTTGGTCTTGTTTGAAATTTCTAATGCTCAGTTTTGAACTGGCACTGTGGAAAGAAGCAGGACTCAAGGGTAGAAAGGAAGGGGAGCATGGATGTCATCAACGTGAACAGCTATGCGGCTTTCCATGCACAACATGCTGCATGTGGTGAAGTCTGTGTTAGTTCAAACAACTCCAATGGCACTGGAGCTATTAAAGCTTGGGCTTTCTGACCACTTGGTGGGCTCAAGTCTTGTGGCCACTTGACTTTGGTGACCAGAAAAGGGCAAGCTTTGGCAGGAGCTTCTGCTGCACTTGGGGCACCCATGGGTGTGCTATGTCAGTCCAGAGTTTGAATCCTGCCTACAGCTGAAATCCTGAATCCCTGGGACATCTCCTGTGGAGAACAGACAGCACAGGGGCTGGCAAGGGGTTCTGCCCTGCTGGCTGCTAGCTCAGACCTTCTGCCTGCATCAAGGCATTTGCCGCTATGGCACCTCACAATGAGATCTTTGGGCAGCTTTAACAATATCAAATGTACTTGGGCAACCTGTCAGATTGGTTGTCAGCTGTGGATCAAAATACAACCCCAGCCTAATTGTGGGCCTTCGGGAGGAGCCTCATGAATATGTATAAAGAGTTGATAATATGCTGTGACATCCAGCGAATTCTTAAAAATGTAGATAACTGTGCAGTCACGGTGAAACCTGAGAAAATGTATGGTCACTTGGAAAAGGGAAGTCGTTTGTGAATGTTCAAGCCAAGTTAGGCACATGAAACCATACGAGAGGGTTTTCTACTCATTAATAACACTCTTCTTCCAACTTCGGTTATGGTGACTTCATGATGCCTCCAAGACATTTCTCTCAATTTCCTCTGCCAGAAAAAACTTTGCTGATAAAATATCAGACACTGTCTGTGAGCACTTCAAAAATATCTGTGTAAGGCCAGAAACAAAATAATTCAGTCAAGAACTTTCTTTACTTTTTATCAAGTAGATGGAGGTAGCTGGCAAGGTGTGTGTATGGGTGTGCAGGGGCAATGGATGTGACTGGGTGAACTGGAATAGTTACAAAGAGGTTTGGAAAAGATCCAATTAAGAATCAGTTGCATTTCTGCAACTTGTATGTGCTCTCCATGCTAGGGCAAACAAGAACCCTTTATCACTGTGCCCTTCCAAGTGGGGGTCAGGTCTGCCTGACTAGAATAGTTCTGGAAATGCAGCATTCTTCTGAAATGTACTATGCATTCAGGAAGCAATCACAGTCAGCACAGCTCCAGAGATATGTTGCAAGAACCTCTCAGGACTTAATTCTTCTGAAGACATTTGTCATTATTTGGTATTAATATATGTCTTAAAGAACTTTTTGTGCATGCTGTTAAATTACCAAAATACAGAAATAAGGAATGAGTCGATGAAAAATGTTGATGATCAATGCTATGGGAAAGTCAAATGTACTAAAATACTCTCAGCTGAAATGCATCATCCAAAATTCTTACGAGTTTGAGCTCTGCTGAATAGCCCTATGTAATGATCTTTTTTTTATCATTCCTTACATGTTGTGCTATAAATTGATATTATTTCTGGAGCCATCATGCAAACCTCTTAGTAAATAGAAGTTGTAATACATCAGGATAGGAGGCAGCAGCTAGAACAACACACTGCAGTTCGCTGGTTTTGAAGGATAACTCTTGCAACCCAGGTTTTGAGGGGAGGTTTAAAAATTTCTGCATACTAGGCTAACTATTTTGAATCACATGCTGCTCCACTTTTCTGAGGAGCTCTTGTGGGAATACAGTAGATTGCATTTGGCTTTTTGTCATGGTTTAAGCTGAAGTGTTTGAGTTGCTGCTCTGAATGACTTGTGCCTGCTGCACCAGACAGTCAAGGATTTTCAGCTTTAATGACTCTGGGAAGGAGAGTATGCCACAGATCTCCAGAGTCTGCTTATCAGTCTGTGGCTAGTGTAAAGATGACAACCCAAGGGGCTGGGGGCTATGTATGTCAGTACACAAATAAGCCATTAAAGCTTTGACAAAAGATGTTTGTGTTCCAAATATACTTATGCTTTTTGGGTTTAGTACATCATATCTGTCTCCTTCAAAACAAGAATAGTCCTGAAGCTACATGCAAGGGAGGAAGGCTTGCTCATCTTCTGGGAAACCACTTGACTGTTTGTATATATGAGAACAGCTAATACAGAGCAAAGCAATCATTCTTCGGAAGGACTGAAAACAGGTAGTTCCTGTTACGAGTACCAGATGTGCCCTAAGTGTTTCTGTGCAAAACCAGTCACCATTCCAGGGCTACATCACTGCTTTGCCTTCGCAAACAGACCCAAATCTGTGGGTCCAGCTGACTGTATCTTCCACCCTGTGGATCTGGAAGACAGAAGAAGAGAAAGTCTAACCTCTAAAGGGATTTCTGTCTTGCTCTGGGCTATTTTACCCTTCTGATAGCTCCCTTCCCAAACCCTTTCACTGTGCAACTATCCAAATGAGGTTAGTGAGGCTCATGCATTCAATTTCCTGCGCTCCCTTGCCTGTCCTTGGAGAGAAGACCATGTTTGTGTGGAGCCTACATGCAGACTGAGGAGGGCAGGGTGTTGTCTTGCCTTGCAGGTACTACTAGAGAACAACTAATCACACATAGTTAGGACCAAGTCAGATCAACAAGTCAGTTATTAGTAAATCAGACCAAGGTTGGTTTCATTAGCTAGTGAGAGTATTTGGGATTGTGGTTGGAAGGTGCCTAAAAAGGTTTCCTTTTTTTATTTGTGGTACATGGGGACAATTATCTTACTGCACCCCCAAGAAATAATCCATGCACAATCTGTATCACAGTTTGTGAATTGAAAATATGGCCAGAGCCTAGTCTAGAGAGAAATGCATCTGTCATATCAAAGGGAAGTGAAAAGACTTCAGGAAAGACATATTTTTCTGCAGGCTCTCAGCATTTTGACTCTCTCTGATTCTGCTATAAGGTTTTCCCCACATCAGCGTCTTCTGAGTTGATTGTGCCATCTAATCCAATTCCCCTTTGTTCCCTATGAAGGTGGAAGAGAGCCTTTATTTCCTTGGAAAATTAACTTTCTTTCTGCTGATGGTTATGTAATCCCAAAATTTGACTCCTTGAGCTTTTCTCTCTCCAGATTCACAAGCTCTGTCCATGCTGAGAGAAGAGACTCTGGAAATGACAGAAATGTTTGTGCCTTTGCTGCTGACATGTGACTGATGCAGACTGCCTCCCTTGGCATAGTGCATTTCGATACTCAGGGTCTGGTACATCTGGTTGCTGTCTACCATGATAAGTCTGGTTTTGAAGGTGGCTTTTTCCCTTTGTGGCTGGTGGAGATACCCTGACTCCAGCGACCACTGTTGTGTGACGTCTTTTATGGATGTGGCCCTGGAAAGTTTTTTCCTTGGATGATACATACAAATCTGCGTTTCTACTTCAAACCTGATTGCTCTAAAAGTAGCACTATCTATCCTCTAGCCATCAACACAAATTCAGGATGCCTAAAACAGAGATCTTGGTCTTCCTCCTAAGCTGCATTTTCCTCATATATTGGGCAAACACCTTGCACTTGCAGTCTGCCCATCATCCTCAGGTTGGATGTCTCTGCAGGCCCTCACATCCAGGTGATGCCAGATCCCCACATCTTGCAGATTCTTTTCATGCAATTTCTTCCCATTTCTGTCTGTCTGTTCTCCCTCCTAAAACTGTTACCCAGATTTTCAAATGTCTCAATTATCACAAGGTTAGTGCCCTACCATAATCCGCCCAGATCTTGCTACAAAGCTTGTTTTCCTAGCTTGCTGTTTTGAATATGCCAGCTCTCTCTATCCATCCCACCATCAGTTTCCCTCCTCTCCTACAGTGATATTCCTTTCCTTTACCAGGCATAATCTCTCATTTACTGTCAAAACATCAGTGCCTGTCCCAGCAGGATCGCCTCCCACCTTCTCTCCCACCATCACTCGCATGTTCAGTTTTGTTACAAACACTTATGTATGGCTTGTGCTGGAAGAAGTTCCTTGCAGGCATTAAAAATGCTTCTTTCTCATCCCTGAAACCTTTCTGAACAAACTTTTCACTCTGACACCTGTAACCAGGTCAGGCTGAGGTTTTTTATGAACCAAACACTTTCTGAAGTCCTTTAGCTGTGGAAATTAAGAAAAGGAGCATGACTAGATGGAGAAAATAGTCAAATTTCCTTTTAAAAATTCACCCAAACCTACTGTTTGTTAATGTTAACGGTATGTATTAATAAATGGTCAAGTGCTGGGTGCTCGAACAAAGTGCTTCTAAGAACATGGTATTGTAAAACTTCATTTCAAAAATTTGTCAAAATACTTAATTTGTTTATGTCTAATGGCTCAATAGTGTATTATTACATCTGGGTCATTTCTCAATCATCACAAAGCACTACTCAAACACCAGACACAGTCACACTGTGCTACTGCCCGGAAGGTCCAGGTGAACCCCAAGACAGAGCTGTGTGGAGTGGTCTGCTCCATTTTTCACAGTAGCTGCTCTGAAACAGCTCTTTCTCCAGAGTCTGAGCAGTCCCTGCTTTCAGCACTACCAGGGAAGGTGACACCCTTCAATCAAAGTACAAGCCCAACTCCTCTGAGCCATCGTAGTCACGGAGCCCATGGCTCAATAGTGACAAAAAACCCAGTGTCTCCTGAGCCCCTGTCCTGAGATTTCAGTACTGATCTGAGCACCCCAGCTCCCTGTGGCACCCTGCAGTGCTGCTTAAATGCTCCACATGAAAAAGAAGAAATCACAACTAGCAAAAGGTATGCTGATCATGTAAATGTCTTAATTATCTTGGTTAGCTCCAACTGCTTACCCTGCAGTGTCTGGTAGTGCAGCTAGGCACATCTGGATCAGATGGCAGCGCATAGGATGTAAGGGCTCCATGAAGGAGTTTGTATCAGGTACATGTGGAGTCAGAGGTACTTGCATTGGTGGCATGAAATGACATTTCTGTGAGGAGGGACTGAGCTGATCTGGGCTCATCAGTATGGAAACAGGATGACAGTGGGGCATATAGTGCTACAAAATATGATGCTACATAATACTCTGGTGAACTGCATGAAGGAAGTGGATGGGAAGGGATCACTCCCTCCTAAAACTCGAGTTAAATTTTCATGGGCAGCAAGCTAAAACAAAGCAAACCCCAAAACTTTTAAGCCAAAGATCCCAGTGGCACAAGGTCTTCCTGAGATCATCTAATGCTGTGTGCAGGAAAGTTCTGTAGGTGACTGTTTAACACAGAGAACCAGGTGTGATCCATGCCTCAGAAAAACTGACCTGCTGGTTGCTGGAAGCTAGAAGTCTTCCCCAGAGGATCCAGCGCTTGCTGATCATCTGGACTTTTTACTTTACCCTCAGCATCTCCGGGTTACTCTTGAGACAGGATGGTGGGACTCGCTGTAGTTGTCCTTACACATTGACAAGCAGCTGCATTTGGCTTAAAAACTGATGCTAATGAAATCTTGGTGCCTTTGGGGACCATACCCTTGATGTCAGGTCCTTTTCTTTCCTACAGCTTCTTCAAAATGCAGGAGGATGAGCACTTAAAAAGCAAAACCCAATAAAAAGCTTCAGTTTTTGAAATATGTTGTGTATTTCTGCTTTATTCAGGAAAGTTTAGAAATCCTCCTGCTTAGGTAATGTTAAAACAAAAAACACATCAAACATCTGATCATTTAGATGATGGATTTGAGTTTGGGTTTGGTATGGGATTGCATGCCGTAAACTCATCTTTTCATCCTGCAGGCAGGACTGATGACTTTAGGGGGGATTTCTCCTTTGACATTCTAAAAACATAACCGAGAAATACAAGTAATGCCTCTTTTACGGGAATACTGCCGAGAACAATGGAGCATGATAAAACAAGACAGGGAACATGGCTTGTGCTGGAATATCAATATAGTTTTGACAGAGAGATATTTTTGCTACTTTGACCTCTTACAGCAAAGGAGTCCTTGTTGCTGTGCTCACCCACACACTTTCCATGGCTCCAGGAAATCAGACACGCAGCAGGTTTTGATGAGTTTTGTTTTGGAATAGAAACTTGCTCTTAAAATTAATCATTCTTCTAATCTGAAGCTAGTAGAATTTGGTCCTGAATTTCTGAGCATCCGTCAGTGCTAACAGCCACATGAACTTTGAATATATTGCTGTATAAATTACAGTTTCGTATTGTACTTCTTGGCAATTGACACACAAAGGAAAGAGAACACAGTCTAATACCAATGTAAAAATTGCTTTATATAGCTTAAAGCTGTCTTTTGAAGCATATTTTATTTTTAGCATCGCATCCATTATCTCCAAATATAGACTGAGGTGAAAAGCAAACAGCGGAGAGAGGAATGAGCTCGTGCATGTGGCTTTCCTGCTCCTGTGCCGTGTTGGTGCTGCTGGGAGCTGGGTCCCTGTCCTGCTGCTCCTCAGATCCACCAGCTAGCTGCTCCCATGCTCTCCTCTCCTTCCCAAAAACCAGGGATTTGACCTGCCCTGTGCTGGGCCTAGCACTCCCATCCTACACCCACATGCAGGAGGTTGCAATGAGGCGCAGATGCTGGTGGGGCCAGGAGAAGGAGTGTGTGGCACTGTGCTGGTGATATTTTGGCACAGAATCTGGTGAATCAGAGATGCAGTGAGATGTGATGCTCCTCCTGCCCAGGCACTGGTGGGTCCCACCCTGTTTTGTGCAGATGAGGAGCAGGATGGGCTCACCCTGGAGGACTTCACAGGCAACACAGACTAGGACTCTAGCTCCCACCATAGCAATCTTTGCGTTTCCTTGGGAAGGACCAGTCATTTGCACATTCTCCTGCTTTCTCATGCCTTGCTTCCACAGTCACTTGTCTCATCCCCTAGCCCTCACATCTACTGCCCTATTGCTGGGACACATGGGTGCAATACTTGGGGCAGGGATCTCTCTGCACTCCAAACCACTGCAGTGGGACGGAACACATCACCTGTCTGCAGGCTGGAGTGGGACCTGCTCCTCAGCAGGAAGGGATGGGAGGTGCACAAGGCCTGAGGAAGAAAGTGCTTTGGCAGTACTGTGATGAAGAGACTACCCTGAGGGAGAGAAACCCTCATGTGAGTTTCTTCACTAGAGGGCACAGCTTCAACAGAAGTACTGAAGAGCATTTCTCCTCCTTTGCTTGTCCATTAACTGGTGCTGGCCACCTCTTGGGGAAATGAGCTTTGCCATCCAGGTGGTTTTTTTACACCAGGGATGGAGGCTCTGCCTGGGGATCTGGCAGACCTCTGCCTGTGTCCCTGCTCCTGGTGAGCCAAGATACTGCACTGCATGGACAGCAGCAAGCTTCACCTCAACCCTGGGTTTCAATACTTGTTCTGGTACAGCTACCACAGGGACTTGAAACTGCCTTTCCTTCATCCTTATAACCATTTGGCCATGCAATATCATAGCCTGCTTCTCTTGCTTGTTTTTGTCTCCTCTTCATGCTGGGAGCACTGTCTGGTCTTGTAAACCACCTAGCCAAAAAAGCAGAACCACATAAGATGCAGTCCCTGGTCCTGATTCAGGGGATACAGGCAGCACTGCCTTGCGTGCTCTGTGGCACCCTGAGCAGTGGCTGCTGTTTCCATCAGACATTGTTGGGAGACCCAAGAGAACCAAAAGCTGCTGAGGGAATCAGCAGGGAGGACTCTTATTAGCTGTGTCATCCAATGACAGCTGCACTGCAGGTGTCCACCCACATTGTTTCCTGTTCCTTTGAACCAGCTGCTCAGCTTGGCTTGGTGGGGAAATGTTTAGTCAGAAGCTTGTAGTTCTTATCTGACTCCTCAGTGCAAAATTAAACCACCGCTGGAGCAAAGAGGAAGGCACAGCTCATGTCCCAGCTTGGTGAGATGATGGCGAGGAAGGGCTCCAGGGAAATCAGTGAACTGGTGGCTTTGCTGGACACCCATCACAGCAAAAGCATTTCTGAGCTCCTTGTCTCTTCCTCTCTTCTGATTTCAGCTCACTTTTCTATGGTTTTTTGCCTCTTCTACATTTAAGATTCTGTTCAACCTTGCACTTACTTCTAGGCATTCCTCAGCATTTGGACTGACATTCAGAATAGCTCTTTTTGTTTGCAAATTGATTAAGTCACCTCTTGAGCAATTAGCATAGGTGCTGTGTGTTACCTGGCAATGTTGAGTCACACATGAGCTCTGCCAGAGAAATTAGAAATAAATAAGAAATTGGATATATTTCAGTGCTCTCCCCACAGAAAGCCTGGCCTATCAACTGCAGTGAGGATTCCCCAGCAGCTTAGTAACACAGGTTAAAAAGTAAATAAATATGCATAATTAAGCTTTCCTTGAGCTCTCCTTGTAATGGTGTTGGTGCCTCTGATGCTGCAGGCAGGCATCTCTAAGGGAATTCTATTTCTTAAAAACTCAGCCCTGTGTGCCTTGTCACCTGGCTCTGTTCTGTGACTTCACACTCATTTTTTGGAATTCTCTGCAATATGGAATGTGACAGACCAGAGGCATGAGATAATCCAGGCATTTTCCAGCACTGATCTATGGAGAAAGGGGCTTCATTCCATTCTGAGCAGCCAGACAACACCCAAGGATGTGCTCTCATAAGCTGCACCCACGCTGCTATGCACCATGAGGACGTGAGGGCAGCAGAATTCCATTCCTCCATTCTCGTGTCTCTTGTGTTAAACCTGCTCAGCTGCCTGTTTAAATGGTAATAATTAGCAGCAAGCTGTTTGCTTGTCATTACCTTCCATGTGCCATGTTTCTGGAGGATCACAGCCATGTCTCACCCCTGAGCAGGGTGGTTTTTGAGATCTCCCCCTGCAAAGGTCAACATGTGGCTTGCATCTGCTCTCCCTGCAGTAACTCTGCTGCTCTCCTGGCTTCTTGGGAAACAGTGTTTTCAGCCCTGGGAAGGGTTTAACAACCCCACCTGGACTTAGTGAGTGAACTTCTATAATCTATGAAGTATTTTATAGATTTTACAGTAATTTGGTTTTATAAGGTATGTCTGGGCAAGAAAAAAAGAGCTCTACCACCCAGGCTGCCCTGGGGTTTTGTTTGCTGGTAGGAGGTGATATCAGTTCAGCTCTTTGGAGCAGGAGGAAGGACACCTGCTGAGTATCAGCCTCTGGTTAAGCTGCTGCTGAGAGCTGGGCTGAGGAAAGCAGTCCTGCCCCCAGCGTCTCAACAGCCCTCTCCTTAAACCTTCCTCCAAGGTGATCCTTCCATGGGGAGAGAGGCTTACTTATCTGCCAATGAGTTGCAGCAAAGACTTTAGAGATTTTTAAATGATCTTGCCACTGATTGGCTGCTTCATTCAAACAGAAAATAAATTTTCCTACTCATTATTAACAGTTTGTCACTTGGCATGGAAAGCCTAACTGGGTTCAGCTGTCTCTGCATAGCCTGGATCTTGATCTGACCCCTGTAGCCCTACACTTCTTACAAAAGGCATTTTCTTCTTCATACATGAGGCTGTGCCAAGCCAGAGGATGGTGGTAGAAGCATGTGAGTGGGCAGTACACTAGTGGCAAGGGCCGAGGATGGGTCACCCTCTGCATGCTGAAGATGCCCGTCAGCTGGTGGAAGAAAAGGCAGAATACCTGGTGTGCCTCACCCCAGTCTTAGCTTGACCTGGTTCAAAGAAATCCTTTGCCAGGGATTGTCTTCCCTGCTGATTTAAATAGCAACCTCTTCATTAACCTAAGCCTTGCCTTGAGCCTTGCGGCTGCTCTCTCTCTGCCCAACCTTTTCTTTTACCCCTGTCTCAGACTGACAGTCCAATCCTTTCTACACTTGCACTGGTGCTAAGGGCTGTAGACCCAGGGAGATAGTTTCAAGCCCTGGCATGTGGTCCATGGGCTGTGGAGGTAGACCTAGGAGAATTTCTCCAGTGGTCCTCACAGAGCAGCAGAGAGCTCTTTGAGTCCCCTCTGCCCTATCGCATTCCTCCATCATCCCCAGTGCATCCTTCTATGCCCCTTTCCTCTACCTAATAACATGGAATTCCCTCACTGAAACCTGTGTTGCAAAGAGCCTGGACAGCTGTGTGGGTGCCAGGGAACAAGAGCTGATGTTCCCTGGGACCAGTGGCAGTCTCTCTGGTCTTTGCTGGGAACTGTCCCAGATACACAATGATCCCAGCAGCTTCAGATATAGGACCCAATGTAAGGGTGAAAAGCTCTTCCACTGTCACCCAGAGGTGTCACAACCTGCTCCCAAGACTCTGTATTTATTTCATCCAAAGAATGAATAAACTAATGAAAATACGGAGTCCTAGCCTTGAAACTGGCCCAGGTACCCTGGGCTCCTTCTGCCCTGCTTATGCCTCCGGACTGATTCTCCACATATGGGTGGCCAGGTGGATGAGCTGGGTCAAGTGTGAGGTGTTTCACCACTATGGTGTCTTGTACTTAAGGGGTGATTTCATCCCTCACCAGGCAGGTCATGAAAAATCCCATCATTATGTGTGTGATCTTACCTAGGCCCTGGGAACAGGCTGTACTGCCACTGTGTAATGCCATAGCCATTTTCAGTGCCACTGTGCTTCACAAAGCCATAGCCATTTTCAGATAGGGATGACAGCCCGATCTTGCCCTCTGGGGTTTTGGGGAGGGAGGGAAATGGTCCTCACTCTTGCATGTGTGAGCCCATTAGCCAACACCAGCAGCAGAAATGTGGAGCCATGAATTGCCTCCACCATCTCCAAATGGCCTCTGAGAAGAGTCCTGAAACTGCCCAAGCATTAAAAGGCAGCTTGGATGACCTCTAGTGAATGCACAGCAAAGGATGAACCCCACAGCTCCCTTTACTGTGAAGGAGAAGAGATATTTCAGCACAACAGTGACAGTTCACATTCACATAGAGGTCTGAGCTACAGTGTTTGTATCTCAGCTAAACTGCCAAATAACCTCTCAGCACACAGGCCCACCTGCTGAGCGGTAAGTGCTGTAGGAATGGAATAATTTAATTCCTCTGTTTGCTGGAGTCAAGCAAAATAACAAAAAGCCCATTCATCTCTTTCATAAAATCTTTCCTCCTTTTTGATAATCAATATGGGTCAGATCTCTCTTAGGGAGCACAAGGCTCTAATTCAGTTGAGTAAAAAATATAATGTAATTCTGAGAATCTACAAATGCTCTAAATGTGATGAATTTTACAATGTCAATTGGTAGCTAGCAAACAGAAAAAATACTTCTATGACCATTAGATATTTACTATTTACTATTCCAGAGCAAACAGCAGTAATTTTACCCCACGTATATTGGCAAATTCAGTGCTTTCTGACAGTGGAGAACGCATGTTCCTTAGCCCTTTACTGTGTTGAAATAGGCATTGAAAAGTAACTTTTGAGATGAGGAGTGATCTGATTGTTTCTGTTCTTCAAATGCATTCACACCCAGCACTGCTCAGTAGGCTAACCTGATCTTCAACAAATGCTTCACAGATTTTTCATAGTTATCAAAAGCTCAGTTTCAAGACCAGAGAGCATTTCACTCCTAAAGCATAGCAAATCACCCAGGAAAGCGTGAAAGCGACTCTGGGCGCTCTCTCTTTCATAGGGTAATTTACTTTCAAATAAGCAGAGAGAGGAATTAATGGACTCTGCACCATCCCTGCTGGCTCAGTGACAGACTCTCAGTCCGCCCAAGCCCCAGCCAATAATTCAGTCTCCTCCTGAGGACTGCTCAAACAGTTTGGCGGGTAGGAGATATCACAGCTCTGGACAACCCCCTGGAGCTGACCATGGCTGGGCTTGCTGCTCCCATCCCAGTTCCTTCCATATGCCATACGCAGGGCACCAGCAGCACGCTGCAAATCTGCAAATCCTGGGGAAGATTGACGTAACCCAGCCTATTGCCCAGCATTGCTATTCCATTGGGGTTAAATGACTCAATTCCCCACTTGAGTCCAAGCTGCAGTTTGTCTCTTTTTTCCTGCGCTCAACTATGGCTGGAGAAATGGAGATAAACTGCAGTTACACTCAGGGCAGCAGCTGCCACTACCAGCACTGCAGAGATGGGCCAGAGAAGAGGCTAAAGCCTTCCACTGCACACCTTAGAGTAGACTTCATCCTTTAATTCTCTTTCTTTTATAGTTATTCACACATCCAAGGAAGACAGATGCTTCAGCAGACAGGGCTGCCAAATGGCCCCTCTGTGGCTGAAGATCTGCCTACTGTTGCAGGCAGTACCTGCCTGTAGCCGCTGGCCCGTGGGACACTGCACCTCAGCAAGCAGGCAGGTGACACCCCATCATATATCTTATTGTGGGAGGACTGCTAAGTGGAGGCAATTGTGGAGCATATCTGGAGCATGACATCTAAACATGTGTTTGATACTTCGTCCTAGAATTAGGACAGAATTACACTACTTTATATTCTGATTAATTCTTTTATCCTGCAAGTGACTTCAGATTTGCATAAGCAGTGTAGTTCATGCTTTCTTTTACCAAAAACCCAAAAGCAGGTTATTTTTCAGCTATTATTTTGCTTTCAATATTTAAGCTAATTTCCACAGTGCATTTGTCATTGTTCAAGAACAGCTCTGTCATTAATGCCAGCTCAATAGTATAACATTAGAATGATGATGCCTTGTTTGTTTGAATTTCAGCTTTTCTGATAAAGTAAAAAATCCTGAGCCCTATGTGTAATGTTTTCTGACCCTGAATGTTGCTCTCTGCCCTAAGGATGCATGGTTCATCCTGTGCAAATACATTTATCATCCTCCCCCCTGAGTTCTAAGCCTATTGCTGGCACATTCAGTGCTCATGGTTTTAAAGCCTGTTTACCCAAAACAGAACCTTGCAGCTCCCATAACAGAAACACCACAACATTACAGTGAAAGGGCTTCAAGGTGGAGGTGATGCTCTCCACAGGCTCTAGTGGGATACTCTGGAGTATGTGCATCTGCATGTCACTGCCTGTCAGCTAAGCAGGGTAGAAGCAAAAGCACAGGCAAATTAATCAGAGAAAAGGAAGATCTGCTTTCTGCCCTCTAACTCAAGCTCCTCGGCTAGAAGAAGGGCCTCTTATTTAGCCCAGCTCCTAGTTCATGGAGTGCTTCTCCTTTTTGCCATACACTGTTCTTTGCTATTTGGTTTCCTATCCATAAATCCCCCCCAAAAAGGGATATTTTCCTCATTTTGGAACTGTAGTTAAACAGCCTTGATTTAAAGTCACATTTCCATATGAAACTTTTGTGCTTGCAACAAGTAGCCCTTTCACCCAATGTGATGCTAAGCCTTTACCTGATGGGGAGGAACCAGGGAAGCATTGCATGCTTTTCTGCCAGAGGGCAGATGGTTCCCTGTAAATGGTGATGGGCCCTCAAGCGCAGATCCCTGACTGTTCAAACTGTTGCTTCTCTGTGAATGTTGAATGATGATCTTATGCTCTGGGATGTTATAGTTGGCAATTTAGTACCAGTTGAAGTGCTACTGCTCTGGGTTCTGTGCAGTCTCCCTGCCCCCATGTGTAGGACTTTCGATGGAGATGAGGTATCTTCTGGTTTTCCCATGTGTTGCAGCTTGAGATGCTCCAACTGCAGCCTCCTGCCACTGGTGACAGCGACAAACCTCATGTGTGCCCAGATGCTTATATGAAAATTAAGCCTTACTAATAATTTTCTCATTTACAAGGAAAGGCCGACTTAGGTCATCAGTAAAACAAGGCTTCCTTGCTGTAGGGCTTGCCCTAGAGATCAGCAATGCAGGGCTGCAAGTCATCAATGTGAAGGTAAATTAAGGAGCATGGTTCCTCACTGCACTTGCCAGAGCCAAGCCTGGAGCAGCACTGGACAGCCCAGCAAATCTTTGTCATTGAAGAACTTGCAAACAGCAAGCAAGGGACTTAGCTGCTTTGCAAATCAAACCCTGTAGTGTGGAAAGAAGCAGGACACTGTGACCAGCAGCACTCACAGAGCAGGGAACCAGGGAGCCGGAGAGCAGAGGCACAGGTGGTTCTGCATGTCCAATGTGGGTTGTGTAAGTGGTGGGGAGGGGAGAGTGTGACAGAAAAATTGAGGTGGTCCAGGGGATATGAGTCAGTGGAATAGGATGCTCCTTTAGGGAACAGAGCACAAAGGAAAAAGTGTGTTTGACTTTGAGGACGAGGAAGAACTGTGTCAAAACAGGAGCCACATGAAACTCCTCAAAAGCCAGAGCTCCCTCTAAGCTCAATGCATGCACCAAATAAAAATAGACACCAAGCTCCTATGCTCAGGAGGTATCAGCAGGCTCACTGTGGCACTGTGGTTTTGTTGGTTGCATGCCCAGTGTGGATGCTCAGGTTCACACCTGTGCTGTCATGGTGTTACAGACCTCTTGCTGGGCTGCAAGGCAACTGGCAGAGCCAAACCTCAATGGGCCTCCCTATTGCCCCTTCAAGTTTGGACCGGAGCAAATAGGAAAGAAGCCCAAGTGAAGGTTTATCCAGAAGCTCACACTGACATTTTTATTCCATTGCAGTCACATACACACTCAAACAGCCCAAACACATCAGGCCAAAGGGCACCAAAAGAATTCAAACAGTTTCAGTCTCTTCTGCAGCTGCTCAGCCATGTTATATCTCAGTGCCCTCACAGAATATGCAAGTCAAATTCAGACACAAAACCTGTTTCTCCCTTCTCCTCCCTTGATTAAGATGCATGACCAGATTAAAATGTTGCAATTTCCGTGAGCGAATGTCAACCATTCCTGAAGAGCAGTGGGAAGCTGCTGGGGTGTGCTTTCAGATGCCTACTTGCTGAGCGCTGAATTTACAGTATTGTTTATCAGATTTCTCAATATTTACACTCACTTTCCATTCCAGTAAACAGATGACATATTATATGATACTACTGTTCAAAAACCCCAAGGAAATGAAAACCAGAAACTCTCTGCAGCAGAAATCCACAGATGCAAAAGATGCTGAACTTAGGTTCCTTCCAATGTCTTTTTACTCTGTCCATTATTTATAGGCAACACAGTTCTTTTGTATTTAATGTAGCCACAAGCACTGCTGGTAGATAGGCATTGCTCAGTGGGGTCAGACTCTCAGTATTTTTAACTCAGAACCTGTCTCGAACAGTGACAATTTCCAGATGTTTTAGAAGAAAGATTTCTGTAAAGGAAGATAATAAGGAAGCCAGCCCCTAAATCAAAGTCTTCTTTACTGAAGGCACTCAGCTTGTGACAAGGAGCCTGAGGAATACACTCTGTGTTTTTTGAAACTCTGTTGCAGAAAGAGAGAATGTCCCTGTTTGTACATTAGTGCAGAGCTTTGACTGAGTCCTGTGTGACTCTGGCACTCCCTGGCACCCTGGAGCAGGTTGCCCAGGTGAGTGCCTTTCAGTGAATGAACTTGAAATCTTTTACTAGAGTACAGTACCAGCAGTGCCTTTCATTTACTTCATACCTTTTTACAATGTTTTTGTTTATCTGTGTTGACAGGTAAGCCTACAGTGCTTGGTGATGCCATTGCACGCACACTGGCAGGTAGCTCGTCCACCCTCGGCACAGTAAAGCCCCTTGGCAACAGCCCAAGACAAAAGCTCTTCCTTAAAGGGTATTTTGTCTGCACTTTAAAAGTAAGGATGACAATCCATGAAATAAGGAGGCGTTTCAAATCTGTGCTGCCTCAGGATGGAGAGGCTAGGGGTTCCCCAGGGGGTCCGTGAGCCACACAGGATAACTGCGGTGAAAGCAGTTTCAGAGAGGACAGTGACTGAGTCCCTTGCTAGGACAGGCCCATGGTATGTGGCTTTTACGCTAGAAAGGGAAAATCCCACTTGCTTAATTACAGGAAAGCTGCTGTTACTTTTATATTGCACTCTCCTGTACTTAATTAAATGGAATAATTTTACATAATAAATTGGGCAGTGCACCTGGAGTATGCCATATAGACTGGGAAAAATGTTCATTTTAATTACACTAAATTTATTCAACCGTGTTAATGCCAATAACTCCATCTGGCTGGAGCAGCCATCACAGTTTGGCATTTATTTCCAGGTATACTAAGCTTTAGTTTCTGCAAACTGAAAGGAGATGAGCCATCAAAGGGAATTTGATTGCAATGTTTGATTTAACAAATTAATCTTGAGCTTTGAGAACATGACAATAGCAAACAAAGCTGTATCAACTTCACCTGCCTCACATTATAGGGAGACATTTCCTATATACAAATCAGTTTAATATGGAACTGGTTTTGGCAATTGCTCTGATTCAGTAATCCATACATCAAAGAGTTAAACAAACAAAGGGATTTGAAGTATTAGATTGGATTGAATATTAATGCAATACTTTTCATAATACAGACTAGCTGCTAAAGAATTCTCTTTTAAGACAAGCTTTGAGCTCAGCCACGGTGAGGTGCAGTGTGTGCCTTTTTGTAGTGGGGGATAACCTCTCCTAACAGGCTGTATTCAGTGTTTGCAAGCTTCATTTTAAAATATCTCTATGTAATTTTAGTAGAGGATCTGCTCTGATACATGTTAGCAAGAAGGTGACACTCCTTGTACTTCCATGGCGAGCAAACCTAGGCCTCTTCTGCTGCTGTTATTCTTGCGTTTCCTGTTTTGTATGCATTTATTTTTTGCTAAGAGCAGAAGTTTTCTTTTTTCCCGGTGCACAGAAGACGACAAACCATCAAAGACAAGCACATTTATGGAGGTGACAAAGCCATCAGTATGAGCTCATTCATTCTGCATCTGGACTTTGAAGCATCTGCACAGAGATGAGGGCCCTATCTGAAAGAGCTCTGTGTTACTTTTTAAGGGAATGAGCAAATGTACAACCTCATTAACATGAGTTACTGTTGTTAAATAGCCAGGAGATATGAAAAGAAGAAGAAGGTTGGCAAGCCCTTGTGGTTCATGTGCCAAATGAGTATGGAATTGAAGAGGTTGCCATGAAAAGGAAACTTCTTCCACTAGTGATTTATGCTAGTGCAAGAAACACTAGTGATTTATAGTGTGAGTGCCTAAGCATAAACCAGAAATACTTTAGGGATTAGGAAAGAGTGAGAGTTAATATATATTTCTGTGACGATAAAGTAAATTCTTCCTTTTCTAATAGCATCATCTGTAAAGCTTCTTTTTAAAGAAGTCAGTCCACTAGATATACAGCAGATATGGGATATGGAAAGCCACTACAGATGTAGTTCCTAGCCCTGGTATCTGTGGCTAATCTCACAACTATTCACATATACTCTGCCCAAGATACATGATTTACAATATAAACCATAACACAAAACAGCCTTTTTATCAGCCATCTGCTGCAGTCTGAGGTTCACCCAAATAATGGTTATGGTGCTTAGTTCTCAGCTGATTTCATGGAAAACAGAAAATGCATCCACTCCTCATCTTAAGGTCCAGTACATTCCATGACAAAACTCCTATCCCTCTGTCAGAGAGCCCCAGCCCATGAGAAGCAAGAGCTGAATTGTCTAACATTTATGGGACATAGATGCAAGGCAAACAAATCCCCTCTGGCAATCAGGCCCTCCGGCGCGAGGTGCTGTTCATACATGTGCAGGAGGGGACTGTTCTGTTCCAAGGACCTCAACAGACTTGGGAAATGAAAAATAATAGGTGACTGCTAAGAAATGTTAAACAGAAGGATGTGTACATTGCATGGGCTGTGCTCAGCCAGGAGGGCTCAGCTTCACTGCGAAATTACATCCCTAAAGGAGATAACACTATGGAGGAAAATGGTGGAAAAGCAAAAAGTGCTAATGGCAGACTTGATTACATGGCACTCCATCTTCTTGGGGGCTGTGACAATCCCTAGACTGGCAGATAAATGGGTCTGGAGCATCCATTCACCAGCTGATGTTTGAATTGAAGAATGGAGACACAAGTCCCACCGTCGTAGCAAACGTGTTCATGGTCCCAGGGCACCCTTTAGACATGCGCTTTGGATACTGGCTTGTAGGCCAGTGTGGTGGGTTGGACCTAGCTGGCTGACAGATGCCCACCAAGCTACTCTATCACTCCCCTCCTCAACTGGACAGGGGAAAAAAATATAACAAAAGGCTGATGGTTTGGGTTAAGGACAGGGAGAAATCATTCACCAGTTACTGTTACTGGCAAAACAGACTTGACTTGGGGAAAAACATCACTTTATTACCACTCAAATCAGAGTGGGACAAATGAGAAACAAGCCAAATCTTTAAAAACACAAACCAAACCCAACCAAAAAACCCACCTTCCCCCCACCCTTCCCTTCTTCCCTGGGTTAATGTGGTCAGTTCATCACACATTGTTTCCACTGTTCCTTCCTCCTCAGGAGAGGACTCCTCGCACTCTTCCCCTGCTGCAGGGTGAGTCCCTTCCATGGGATGCAGTCCTTCAGGAACAGACTGTTCCACCGTGCACCCTCATGGGGTCACAGGTCCTGCAGCAAACCTGTTCCAGCACAGGCTCTTCTTTCTATGGGGCCACAGGTCCTGCCGGGAGCCAGCTCCCGCAGGGACTTCCCACAGGAACACAGCCTCCTTAAGGCATCCCCCTGCTCTGGTGGGGGGTCCTCCATGGGCTGTAGGTGGAGATCTGCGCTGGTGCTTGGAGCTCCTCCTCCACTCCTGCACTGATTGGTGTCTGCAGGGCTGTTGCTCTCACGTTCTCACTCCTCCCTCCAGCTACAATTGCTGTTGTGCTTTTTCCCTGCCTCCTTCTTAAATATGTTATTCTAGAGGTGCTACCACCATTGCTGATGTACCACCAGTGGGTCCATCTTGGAGCTGGCTGGTATTGTCTCTATCAGGCATGAGGGAAGCTTCTAGCAGCTTCTCACAGAAGCCACCCCGGTAGGCCCTCATCTGCCAAAACCTTGCCACACAAACCCAGTATAGTCAGGGACCCGAGGGAAAATTTCTTACCACATGCTGTGTCTTTGAAGTAGCATAGTGGGATGGGGGATGCAGAGATTGAGCTGCATCTCTGGATTGGGATTGGGATGCAGCATCATAATGGGCAGAGGGAGCAGGCTGCACACTGCTCTCTGTCCTTGGAGAGGGCAGACTCTGTCCATCTCCAGTGCAGCATGAGACAAGCTGGAAAAACCCTTGAGAGGAAAGCAGTGGCCTGGTTTGGATCATTGGTGTGTCAAAGCCTGCAGAATAGGGCCATCATTGTGCTGGAAGACAAAAACTAATAAAGCCCTGTTTGTCAGCCTCTGAAGAGCAAGCACAGAGAGATGGCAGGAGCTGGGCTGCTGCCCAGGCATAGCGTGCCCCTGCAGTGGCCTGCATTCAGACCCAGATCATCCCAGAGAGGCCGAGCACTTTCCTGTCCGCTCGTAGTGGTGGCCATGCAAAAGCATCCCGAGGCACACAGCAGCCCTGGCAGGGCAGTGGGGGCAAAGAGGCACCCGGTGCAGAGAGCTTCTGGTTTTATTGACTGTCACAGGAGCAGTGATGGGCCGTTTGAGTCTGCCCGACTTGCCCCTTCCCTTGCGGGACCTCTGTTCCTCATTTCTCTTTGTGCCTGCTGCTGTCTGCTTGTTGCGCTGCGGTTGCTGTGGCTGTGCTGGCGGCAGCCCTGGCCCCAGCAGCAGCTCCGCTCCCCAGCAAGGGGCCTCCTCGCGGGGTCGGTGCCCTTGCGGCCGCGCATCATGCTCCTTCACTGGATGCGCGTTGTCCACAGCAGCTTTATTTACAGGGGAAGATGCAGGAAGAGGGAAGCTGAGCGGTTCTGGTGGCCTCAGGCTAGTGGCTGGCTGCTGAGGCATTCCTCTATACCTTGGTGCTTATTTTTGTTTAATATCTTGCTCTTCTGTGTTTATTTTGCAGGTGTTTATTTTGGAAAGGGCTCTGTTTACATTTCTGGTTTTACGTGGTGTGCACATATGGTGATATTTGCTTTGCCGCGACTTAGCATTCCTCCTCCTCCCCTTCCACGCAGCCCTCACTCCAGCTTAGCTGCTGATTACAGCCAGCAAGTGAAAGGCTCCTTTGCTTTCAGCCTGGGTTCCCACACAGCAGTCCTCAGCCCCCTCATGCAGGCAGCTCAGACAAAGCACATTTGTGCTGGGAAGTCTTCTGAAGCATGGCTGATACCAGCACTCCCCACCCACCCCACCTCTCGGTACACCAGAGGAGGACAGATGTGACGTTCTTCACATGTAAAGCATCTGAATTGCGTCACTGCAAAAGGCCTTTCTCCATCCTCACCTAGGCTCAGCATGGAGCCTCACATACACCCTGGGATGTGCTTGCACAAACCTGGCTGCAGTTTTAACCCTGGTTTGTGCTGAAGTGATGAAAAAACAGATAAACCAGATCTTCCATGTCCAGCCTGTGAAGTTAGGCGGGTGGAGTTAACTGTCTCTTCAGTGGGAAGGAAGCCACTGAAGACCTTGTACATGAGGTTTGTCCCTCCATGCCAACTAAAAAGGCAGAATGAGGATCTGCAACACACCAGCCGTGCTCTGATTTATATCATCTTTCTCACCAAACACCACAGTTGAAGTTCCTAGGAAATGGGGAATAATACTCACTCAGCCTTCACTTCTGAATGAGCTCACTTGCTTTCTCCAATTTCTGTTTGCAGCAGGCTCCTGTCAGTGGTACCATTTCACTGGCAGCTGCTGTGAATTTCTGTTGTTGAAAGCTTTGGGTTCTTGACCTCTTGCCTGATGTATGGGCTTTCCTCTGCAGTTCCTCTCTGACACTAGGCCACCAACCCTTGCCCTTGTACAGCAGTTTCTATTGGGTTCACCCAGAGCTCTAAGGATGGGAAATCCAGCTGGTCACTTGAGGGCATTGCAGACCTCTTCAGAGCAAAACTTGGAGTGATGCTGAGGAAGGGCTTTGTGAAGTTTGCAAGTTCCCTTCTGTCTGAGAGGACATAAGTGCTGAGACCTCTTGGCTCAGGAGCTCTCCCACCATGTGAGGATACCTTCCCGTCTCCCCTGGGCCTGCTACAATTTGCCTGGCTCTCCCACAGCTCTGCTGGTGCAGGAGCAGCTCAAGGGCTTGGGAAAACTGGTGCCTGGGGGTTTCACTTATGAACCCTTAACACCAAGCCCAGGAATTGCAGCAAATACATATGAACCAAACATTACAGATGATTTTTGTATTTTATGACCTTTGACTACTCCTAGGCTGTGGACTTCCTTAGAATTGGCTATTTGCAGAGATCTGTGATGAGCGCATTTAAATTCTTTGTTTAATCTTGCTATTGAGCTCATGAAAAAAACAGAAGCAAATTTGCATTCATCTCCCTCCTGCCCTTGTCTGCTCAGAAGAATGAAGCACAGGAAAGCTACCATCTAGGAAATACAAGAGTAGCAAGATCCGGATTTGAAAACTCTGTGGGAGTTCAGAAATGAGAGCTAGAGCTTTCACTCTTGATGCGCTCCCTTCATTCACACAGTGTTAGTTATCTCAATTTTTTGTGAAGGGTTCATATGTCTTCACTGCCCAGTGAAGATACTACTTGTAGCTTGATGCTGCAGGAGCACTCATGGTGTAAATCAGAGTCCTAAAAATGGTCCCCAGCTGCTTTTCAGACTGTAGTGTCAGCACAGAAGCAAAGCAGGGAGGGCTCTCGAGTACAAAAGATGTGAGACGTGGTGCCTGCTCAGCCATAAAGACTGGTAGAAACGCAGCCATAATCTCTGATCTTTTATGAAAACACACTGATTAGAAATACAGCTTCCATGAGAAGCATGAAGTCCAGTGCAAAGGTAAGCTAATGGCTGGAAGCCTGCGACTTCTTCACTTAGTGCTGTGGCACCCAGCACAAGGGGGTCTTCCTCTGCCAAGCCTAAAGCCTGGACCCCGGCAGCAGCCCCTGCTGTCCCAGCAACCTCCTTGCAGCTCTGCACAAGTGCAGTTTGGGAGGACCCCCTGTCCTCTGTCTCCTGGGAGACCCCGGGTCTCAGGAATCCTGATGAGACCCAGCAATTCAACGATGGCTCCTCCCTTGTCCAGCCCTCATCTCCCCCATGGCCACCAGACCCCTTGGTTTGCTCCTCAGCAGAAGACAGATGGTCACACTCATTGCAAGGGAACAGGGGGTCACTCTGGAGGCTCTGGCAACCTCATACTGGTTTCTGTGGGTTTTGTGACATACATGGAACACAGATGTGGTCAAAATGTCTTTAACTGCATGCACTAGGAAGAGACAAGTTGCTCTCTGCAGGTGTCTGTCTCCCCTCTGTAACTGTAGCAAGGGCTGATGGCAACATACCTAGCGTTTGGAGATGGGCTTTAAAGGCAATGATTAAGCATATCTTATATATAGTTATACACTCATGCAGTTAAAACTCATTTCAGACCATTATTGCTGAGCTCTGACACTTGAAGAGAATGAAAATATCCCATGAGTTATCCTGGTGCCGGATTGAAGGGATGCCTAATTTAGGATTTTTAATAGGATTTGTCATTACATGTTCTGTGACTTCATACAACCTCTGCTGTATTCACACCAATTGATGTCTTTTTATCCAAATTTATTTTTAGAAGCACTTGCTCCCCTTTCTCTTCATGTCCCACCTGTGTTCAGATAAGCGTTTTTGGCTCGGAAGTGTACAGTTTTGGTTCTCTGCTTTCAGACTCAGCATGTTTTCAAAACACTTAGTGACAACAGACACATTTTAAAGTTAATTACTGAAGAGAGATTGAATGGAGTTGGTTTTTTTTTCATATTCCTGCAAATATGCCCCACGCCTCTATTTCAAATATTGTACTTGTTAGTCACTCAGGCCCTTATCCAACAACTTTTAATGTCAGTGGAAAGGATGACGCTGGCTGCAGGGACTGTTGGATTAGGCTTTACAGTGCAATAGCACTGACACCTGCAAGATTTTTTAAATTGCTTTCATCATCCCAAGTTGTGAGGCTGGCCGTGTCCCTAGCTCCTTATATAAGAGGGGGGACATCTTAGGGGGAACCTCTGATACTATGGTCCTCATTGCCATCCAGTTTCTCAGCTTCTCACTTTACAATAATTGAGAGGTTTGGTCCTCATAGCTCCAGTGGGGGCTGTTCCCAACCAGCAAAATGATATAAAATAAGCAGGCATGAGGCTGGACAATCTTTCAGGGCAGCTGACAGCAGCTGGAAAACCTTTGTAAAGGCTCCTGCCACTCACCTCCCAAACACTCCTGTAAGTCAGTGATTAAGTGCTCAGACAGCAGATTAGGGAGGCTGCTGAGGACAGCTCTCCCGAGCCACTGCTGGCAGCACAGGCAGAAGTGTGAACAGGAGCAGGCAGCACCATGTGTCTCCTGAAAGGCTGCAAATGTGTGAAACAAGGCTCTCAAATCATCATGTCGTGCCTGAACATACCAGAGATGTGCTTTTTTTCCAGCACAATCTGGGTGAAAAGTAAAATTAAGCCAGGTCTTGAGTCAGCTTTTGGAAAACACCCCAGTCTGGTGCTGCCTCTGATGCCACCATACCTGCTGGAGCGGGACCTTCCTTAGCAAACATACATCATCTTCTTTCTCTTTTTCCTCCTTTTCCTCCTCTTTCTTCTCCCCTTGGCTGCCCACCCAGGGCATCCAACCTCCCAGCGTTTAGCCACAGCCGGCACATTCCCATCCCCAGAGCCAGCTGATATTGGCAGTACATCCCTGCTCCTGCTTGTTATTAAGCTGCTACTAATATAGAAAACGTTCCTAGAATTTAGCTGAAATCTTAACATTTTGCATTTAAAGAGGACTCACTGTTCCACAAAGCAGCTAGAAGGCTGTGCAGAAGCCCTTTTACACAGAGGTTGGTCTGGGCTGTGGGACCTCCTTGAGTGCAGTAAACCATTCTTCGTGTTTGGGTACTGGTGTCTGGGTGAAGGGACAGGGTGGTCAGAGACCTCAGCAGGGGAACTCGTAGGAGATTTCTCATCACTACACAGACTACAAGTGTGATGGACATTTCACATCTTTCCTGCCCTCCTGCTCCTATGACAGATGTTGACACCTTTTCCTCCTGAGATGTATTGATTGAATACATCTCAGGATGTATTCGAGCTTCATTCATTCAGCTCCTCATCGAAAGAGGTACAGGTTCACTTCTGATTAGCACTCAAAATAACTTGCAATGCTCTGTTTAAGCAGGGTTTTAAAAAGCATGGTGAGAGGATTAGAAACAGAAATATATGGACACTCACTGCTTTCCAGTGTAGGTAAACTTTCAGTAGGGGTTGAGGCCGCTGGGAGGGGGATGCCAAACCTGCCTGTCCTGGCATGTCTGTAATGCCTGCAGTGCTAGACACACACATGCTGAAAACAAGCCTCAGTCTCCTGAACTGGTTAAATGTGTCAGCACAGAGGAGCTGGGCTGAAACACCTTTAACAGGCTGATTCTGGATACATTTCCACCCTTCCTGGTCCAAAATCTCTCTTTAGCTATGGTAAGCTAAGTAGTATGTGTCTGAAAAACAAATCGTTTCCAAATGTTTCAGGGCTGTTCATAAACACTGTCCATATAAAGAGGTCTCTCATAAATGTCACTGAGACTTTACTACTAACCTCTGATATAATTCATTTACTGAAATGAGGGTCTGACTTGCAGCTGTAACTCTGTACCCTGAACCACTGAAGATGTAAACAGTATTTAGATGGAGCTACATCTTTCTTGCATTTCTTGAGGTGCTCTCTCAGGGCTGTTTTCAGCTTTGGGTACTGACATGAATCCCTTCAGATACTCAGTGTGCCCACTGCAATGGCTGCATTCCTGTCCCACAGTCTTTCATCCTGCTATTGATTACATCTGGACAAATTCCACTGGGCAGGAAAGATCAGTAAGAGAAGGAATTAACTCTGCTTGTCAAAGGCTCTGGCAGAAGGAGCTGCATCCCAGTTACATTGCATTTCTGTAATGGGGTCTCTGGTGGTACCACTAATGAAAATAACTACCCTATTTAATGCTTCAGTACATTCTTCCCTTTTCCACAGTAAATATCATCTGTATCATGACAATGTGGAGGGACCAGAGACCTTCAGGCTACCCAGACTCCACTGGTTTTAGTCCCATTCAGCCCTGGCTCCATGTGATGCAACTTGAGCCCATCCGGGATCCGGCTGCTCTTTGGCACTCCAGGGAACCTCCAGTGATAGGGGCAGAGTTACTCCTCACTTACACCCACATAAGTAGGAATGGGAATGCAGAAGGTATGTTTACTTTTTTTTTTAAGCTGAGTGGGTAACAGAGCCAGAAATAGAGACAGCTTTGGTTATAGTGAAAGGCTAGATTTTTCCAGACTTCCCACACTGTTTTATCCCACAAGCCCTAACTTCTGGAGTGTCACTAGACCTTCTGCTCCTCCACAGCAGGAGCTAATCTCAGCACACACACGACAGACAGGAATTCCCTTCAACCCAGTCCCCTGCGCTGGTGTTGGTTTACCTGGGCTCCTGTCTGAGAGCACTGGCTCAAAGTGCTGGGCTAGGGGATGAACAGGGAACAGAGAATGGTGAGGACCATTTCAGCAGGTTTTCAGGTCTGTTATCTATGCTGTGGCCCAATTATATTGGGTTTTACATTATTTGGAAAAAAACTAGAAGGATCTGCTAAGCTTTAAGTTCAAGACTAAGAGAATGGAGCAGCATCTGACGCCTCAGCACAAGCTCCGCTCACATTGCCCGGGAGACCTTTGCACAGCAAACCCGCCCAACAAGAGAGACTTGAGATGGAAGTGCAAGTAGCAACCAAACTGAGGAAGGTCATTTGCATGAAAAGCTGTAAAAATGACTGACAACCTTTCCATTTATGTTGTCTCTTGCTTCTTTTGGAGTAGAAGGTTGAACGACCAGCTTGTGCAAGATGACAAGGTGCTGTAGCTGCTCTTGATTGCAGCAAAACCACTTGAAACTTCAGAGCTTCACCTTGAAGAGTGCTCCAGACAACATGGGAAATATTTTGCCATGCTTGGTAGAGGCATGAGGTACTTCCTGGGAGTGTGGTTTGTGCCAAAGGACAGCCAAGGAATGTGTAGCAGGCTGTGAGCTCCAGTGGTGTCAGTCCTAGTTGCAGCATGGTTGTACTGAGTCTGACTGGGATGAAGTTAACTTCCTTATGTCAGTCCACCACAACAGTTAGTAACAGGCTTTGTAGTTACTGTGCACAGGGGAGCAAATTAGTCCAGTATCTTTCCCAGTATGCAAAACACTCCAGGATGTAGAGGGCTCTTCTCAAAGTCCCTGCTTTTGTTTTCTTATCCTGGTGTTAAAAAAGCTGTAGCTGGCTGAAAGATTCACTTTTTTTTTCTTGCCAACTTGCCAATTTCAATAATTTTGACACCCTGGGGTTTGTTTCTCAGAACCGTCAGATTATGTGATCTCCAGCAGGCCTCCTAGCATGAGTAAGCCTGCAGGAGAGGAGTGTGGCTTGCTCAGCGTGACTTCTGCAATGGCAGTATACCAGGTTGGGAAATGCATCCAGGATCTGCTGTATTGCATATTAGCAAGAATGGAGGATTGCTCCTTACGCCCTGGTTGCCAATCAAAATGGGATTTCTGTAAGTATTCTGTCTCTCTGAGCATGTCTTCAACTTTTGTCTCTCTTTCCACTCAATCCTCCAAATAGCTTTTGAAACTGCTGCCCAAATCCAGTCTGGCAGATGAGTGGAAATTTCAAGGACAACAAGTTCTTCTATATTTTATGAAAACTGGTAGCTTAGTGAAAGAAACCAAAATTAACAATATCCCACCCAAGGACACACAGAGACTTCAGGCCTTCTTTACGCAGTTTAATCTGTTAAGACATACTGCTAAACCAGTCCTGCAGTATGTGATGAGGTCCACTGTTGCTACCAGCATCATTTCTGATTCAGCTAACCTGTCCAAAACTGTTTACGTGGAATAGCAGGGGGGCAAAGACAGAACATGGCTGGCCTATGGACCCTGGGGATGAGCTGGGCACCCCATGGAGGCAGATTGGAAACAGCAGGGAAGAACTGGAAGGATTTTGGAGCTGTCTGCAGATGTTGGGGAGACTTAGGAGACCTGTAATGAAGAGTCATATGGACATGGAGCATGTCTGGAGTCACTGCAGTGGGGACTGTAGTGACCATATGATGTGACTCTAGAGGAATCTGGGTCTCACTCTTGGCTCGTGGAGATACCACTTTTCAAATACTCAGATAATAGTGAGTTTGCTTTGGCACTATAAGGAGAAAGTTTAAAAAAATATTTTTTTCCTTTGCTTTGCCCCCTTTCATAGTAAAATGGATTTATTCCAACCAGTAGTGGGAATCAGTTCCTCCTCATCCTAGGTGCTTCCACTGTTGCCTCTACTAGTATTATTTTCATTTTAAAGATGAATTTCTAATGGCTTATCTGCTTTGCTGGCTGTTTTAAAAATCAAAGGCAATGATCATGATACAGTGAGGCAATGACTTTTTCCCCTTCATTTTGTCCTACTCCCTTCTTTGGATCAACTACATTCATCTAGTTCTCGCCTGTCAGTGTGAAGGTGGCACTGACTTCTCTGTTGTGTAGATGTCATTTACAATGTACCCCCAGCTTAACTGCCTTATGCTCTCTATGTTTATTGCTGCTAATCCACCAAAGACCTTAAAGTACAATAAAATTTGCCCTTCGGCAATGTGAAAATCTCCTTCATCCAATTCATTTTCCAACACAGAATTTCCAGGAGATAAATCCAGGCTTATTTTATATTGTTTTTGTTTTTGCATTGCCTAGTTATGAAATATTGCATGACAACAGCTTAAAACAGTGACTAATTACCAGCATAGTGGAACATGCTTCTTTTGCCTTTTAGGAATGATTTCTGCCTTTTTCCAAGACAGAAGTACCTTTTGGTAAAACAATTCAAAAGAGACAAATATGCAGACAGTTAACAGAAGTCAAATATTTGAACTGCTTTCCCCCTCATTGTGGACTGTAGTTTCAAGGAATCAGCACTCTTTGCCAAACACTTATCTTGAAAAGGAAAGTTTCGAGTCCAAGTCATAGAATCATAGAACCATAGAATGGCTCAGGTTGGAAAAAACCTTAAGATCGTCTAGTTCCAACCCTCCTGCCATGGGCAAGGGCACTTCATGCTAAACCATGTCACCCAAGGCTCTGTCCAGCTGCCTGGGATGGAGCATTTACCACTTCTTTGGGCAACCTGTTCCAGTGCCTCACTACCCTCACAGTGAAGAACTTCTTCCTTATATCTGACCGGGACTTCCCCTGGTTTAGTTTAAACCCATTACCCATTGTCTTATTGCTACAGTCCCTGATGAAAAGTCCCTCTCTGGCATTCAACCCAGCAGTAGGGTGAATGGGAAGATGTGTCATTGCCTGCCTTATGCTGTCGGGGCAATGTCTGTAGGAAAAGCTGGATGTATTTGGGATCAGTGACAGCCACTGCTCCATACCCTCATGCCTTCCTGGAAAATGCTTTTTAGCCTCACCAGTCTGACTGGAACTGAAGGGAGTGGCATTAAGAATTGGCTTTGTTTCCTCCAGCCAGGTAGGATTCCCATCTCAGGCATCTCCATCCCTTCCTGGTTTGAGTGTCCATCCAGCTCTTCCTCTTTGACACTGTGACCACCTTCCATGTTGGCACCACATTCCACCAGCAAAATACTGGGGTTTGTGCCACATTAAATCAGAGCACTCCTAAGCCTAAGTCTGAGGAGCTCTGCAGTGTACACTTTCCAGCCCCCTCCAGGCTCAGCAAGGTGTTGCCTGCTGGCCAGTTCCTTCTCATCTCATGATTCTTGTATTAGCTTGCATCATTTCCATTTTCACTAATAATTTCCTATATTGTGCCATGTTGGGTGGTTTAGCAGAGTCCAGGTAAATCTCATTTCTTTTGACCAGTAAAATCCTTTTCTGAAAAATAGATACTGGCTAAGCTGGACACATCTGTTTAATAAAGTTATGGACTTGTATTCTCTTTCTCTGTGTTTGTTCTCCCCTTAAAATTTTGCCTTATGCTTTACATGTTACATAGTCCAGATAAAGGGGCCCACATTTGTGCATATTACTTACAGTTCTTTTATTAGAGACAGCCTGAGAAGTAGAAATATTTGTTAGAAATACTTGCTGCCAGATTTGCTGTTTCATTTGCCAGCTCTTTCATTATTCTGTGATTCTTAAATATAGATCATCTGGTCTTTTGATTCAGGCACACTAAAACTCCTCAAATTTTATTCCATTTCAGGTCAGTAATTTTCATCCCTATATTCTAAGCCTAATTAGCAACCCTGTCTTTGCCCCTGTACTCATTGTCCTTTCTTAATGCAAACTGAGATGAAAGATTAAGTTTGTTTTGGGACTATACCTAGATCACCTTTAATTTGGATTTTTTTCTGTCTGCATAACTTCTCTCTCTCCTCCTTCTTGTCTGTCAGGGTGCTCTCACAGCGTGATACTACTTGGCTGAGTTTCATTTGCAAAGTTAACACTGTTCTGGGGCAGCTCTCATTTGACTCATTTCAAAATTTTCAATGTCTTGTTCATCAGTTTTGGGTAACAGTTCATCAAATTCAGTATTAATAAAATATCACTCTCTTACTTGAATCTTCCTGAAGCAGACAAAATACACCTTGCACCTAATCACCTCCTGAAGAGGAGATTGCAGGGCTTTGCTCTCTGGCCATGGGATAAGGCTCTAGGGAGGAGGGCAGGGAAGGAGCAGGCTGCAGGAAGAGGTGCCACTCAATCCTTGGAGGGTGTATGATCCCTTTGGGAGCAGGTGGCTGAGCAGGACTGGGTGGCAGCACTGCTCAGGTTCCATGGGTCAGGAGCACAGGTTCTTACATCCATCCATATTTGTCTTCTCTTTGCATCTTCTTAAAAAGTTAATTCATTTATAACCTAGAAGCCATCCTCAAACAGCTGGGTGGCATTCACCCCCTGATGTTAAAAACAGGGTATGCCACCTGGAAAATAATGCTCTTGCCCGCAGTACAAAGGCAGTGGAGGCAAGGGCTTGAAACACAGCATCCAGCCATGGCTGGTGATCAGGCTTTCCGAAGCCATGTCCCTCTTGTTATGGTGACAGCTTCATGTTCGCTCCGGTTTGTTTTGTTTTGACGAGTTCGGTTGCTGGGATTTAGCACAGCTGGGCGACTTGCATTATCCCACTCAGAGATAACATGGGAAAACAGCCTTAGCTTTCACTTGCTCCAAGGAGGCTGGGGACATCTGTTGTGGCTGGACAGGGTCATCTCAGCAAAGGACTGAAAGGTACTTCCTACAGTGAGGCCTCTCACTCGAAGGATGACACAGTTCTTTGTTCCTGTTAAAGACAGACTGCAGCATTAAACACAGCAAGTATTGGTAACTGGATCTTACAGCATTTGGCTGTCCCTAGCTTACATTCATTTATTCTTGGGGTATTTCTGCATAGTTTTGGCAGGCAGTTGTTGGCTTGATCTTGCATGTACTCTACAGCAACTAAGCATTGAGCGTGGTTACGCTTTTCGCTTGCTTTTAGTAGCGGGTTTTTCCATGTAAACCATACTCATGAGGCTTCCAGTCAATTCAAACCAGGGACAGAGTGAGCTCATACCTGCCTGCAGAATACTGTGTGTGCAAATCCATGCAGACTGCTAGGCCAGCTAGGTCAACAGAAAGACTGATAGATTGGGTGGACTTATGGGAGTCTGCCTTCATGTTCAGATTCATACAAACCACTGCTGGGCTCAGAGCACAGCCACCATGTGCCTGCTTGTTTACCTGGTGGGAGCCAGCCATGAAGTTGCCTGATGTGCAGCGTTGTTTTTATAAATGGGCATGCTGGGAGAGCAAGCTGTGGTGTCAGGTCTGGTTTCAGGGAAGAGCACTCTAGAGAGACACAAAGCACCAAATGGTGCCAGAAAAGGTCTAAAACATGGAACAGATTCCATGTTTGTCATCACCTGTGGGGAAGGGTTGGGAGATATTAGGGAGGAGCTGTTTTGCTCTTCACTCCCCATACATCAGCAGCTTTTGGTTTTGTTGCTGCCACAGATGCCTGGCAGTGCAGTGATGGCTTCTGCTGCTTCATGCCCACTTCCTGTTGAGGTGCCAGGCTGTGCAGGGGCTGCAGAGCCTGCAGTATGAAAACAGCTTATGTGCTTGTCTTTGTGCAAGTGCTGTCAGCTTGCACCGCAGGTATGTGACTAACTGGTGTCCTTCTCAAACCAAGGTCAGGGACACAGGCAGGCACCAGCAGTGCAGGCTCTGGGGCTGGAGGGATGGCAGCATCGGGTGCTGGAAAAGGTGAAAGAGAGAAGTGGGATGTGAAGCAATGCAGTTGGCTGGGCTTCTGCCAGAGTCAATCCTCCCAATTAGCTTGGGAAGAGCTGCTGCTGAAGTAGCAGGGATCCTCCATGTCCCAGCATGATACCCCCTCCAGCTCCTACTCCTGTGTTAAGGGAATTTATGACAAATTTATCACCATTTACCTCTTGGGTACCAAAAGGAGAAAGGGGAAAATTACTTGTTATCAAAGAAAGGGTAAAGATGCCTGGTGTAAGCCAGAAAACTGATGCCAAAAATGCTTTCATTCCTATCTACCTCCTCAGCAGCTACTGACAGTAGGAAACCTTTCTCTATTATCTGTGTAGGAAGAAGTTAAGGAAGCGCCTGCCAGGAACACTGTATAATGATGTGTGCAAGGACAGTGAGTTCCACTCCCAAGAGCAAAAGTCCAGGGCTTTCTTCTGAATTGACCTTTTTGTTTTGCTGCCTGACCACTGATAAAAAGCCAGGCAAGGCTTTACCCATCTAGTGTTGAGGAGCAGAGATTAGCTGCTGGGATGAGCTGGGTGATTGGGAAGGACATGGACATGTCCTGGTCAGGACTGGCAAGGAATTGAAGCAGAGTCACATTTTTATTGTGGATAAATTCAACCCAGGTGAGATTTTCCCTATGGGCAGGTAACAGCTGGGTGTCAAGCTGGGGCTGGGTGAGAGGGGAGCAGTATCGAGCACAGCCTGAAGACCCACCAGGGGGGTTCCTTTAGGGACAGGGTGCAGGAATAACCCTGCTTTGCAGGGATGTGTACACAGGCACCAGCTGGACTTCCCAGAGTGGGCTGCAAAACACCACTGAGGAGAAAAACAGGCCTCCAGTTCCAAGAGCTGACCTGCCTCCAAGCTCCTTGGAGCCATGGGAAGTGCTGGGATGGTGATGTCTCCATGAAGGAAGGATAACGGCACTGTCTCGTTCCTGAGGGTGGGCAGTGAAACACCATGTTAAAGGTTCATTTTTTTTAATAAATGGGGCTATTCACACACTGGTATATTTTGCAGTAGTGTGATACAGTATTTCCGTTGAGTGTACAGGCTGGTGACTTGTTACTACAAATTAAATACTAGCAGCTACTTAGATAAGATAAGCTACTCAGAAGTGAATAGCAGCAACTCCAGGAAGGGGGAAGAAAAATAGAGAGTGGAAGCGCAGGAAAAGAAAAAGAAGAAAAAAGCAAAAACATTTGAAATTTGCCAAGTGTGATAAACACTGCAAACACTTTTGAAAAACTGGGAATGTTCTTTTTTCATATAGGTGGGACTGAAATACAGATGACTGAATTCCTGTCACTGATTTCTGTTCCTTTCTCCTTAGTGCAGAAGATTTATTTGGGAGCAAAAGGGTATTTCTATCTTGTTTCTTTGTTTTTCTTCACTCACTATTGCTGTGTGCATGGTTGGTTTCCATGATGGTGTCAGGCAATTGGGCTCTGATCCAGCAAATACTTAAGCACACGTGTAACATCTCAGCCGGTGTAAGGTTATCCATGTGCTTAGATGACTTTGGGTCAGGATCTTAATATCTCTGCGGCTTAGATGTGACTTCCACACAGCAAGGAGGAGACTCAGAAGAGCCAGACAATTAGAAAATGTTATTGTGAGACCACAGAGATCCTCACAAGGGGCTAAGGGGTAAATTGCTACTTGAAGTATTATTTTGGTCTGGGGGAAAAATTGGTAAATCAATTATTCTCCAGAAAGTGCTGCTTTCAGGCACTGGAAGCAGTCAGCAAATTCAGTCCAAATGAGACGGGTTAGGTTAAACAGTGCAGAGTGTGGGAGGAGAGGGCGGGCTGTGCTTCGTGGCCAGGCAGTGACCAAGGACAAGTGAGGGTGACTGCCTGTGGGGCAAGCGACAGTGACCCCTCCTGCCCACACAGGTCTTTGGTGAAGCCCCACTGCAGATGAAGACCTTTGTTTCCAAATAACCTTGGTTTGTTTTAAAAGTGACCTTGACGTTTTCTTTGATCCAAAGTGCATTTGTTTTTCCCTGCATGCTGCCAAGAAATCAATTCTTGTTTGATCCAAATGACTTTTCCCTGTTTTCTTTCAGTTTGGCCCCCAGATAAGTGCACACAACTCAAGTGCATCCATTAACGGGAAGCATCCACATTCAGCAGCAGTCTTCTGGCTGGTCCCTTAGGAGGTACTGATCATGATTGCTAGACGATAGGAATTTTTTCCAGCTAAGACTATTTCTGTTTCCATCTGCTTTCTTAAGTTTCTGAGCTGGTCTCCTGGTACTTCAGTGCCACTAAGGTGGGATCCCTGCAAGGGTGATTTGCATCCAGCACACTTGCTACTGCCTGGGGATTAAATGATGTGGTAGCCAACCTCAGCTCCTCTTGCTCTCCCAGCTGTGATCTGGGGGACAGCACAGGCCTGAGGTCCTTCTTAACAGGCATGAAGGGATGAGGCCACCCTGTTGGGGGAGAGACTTAGCACTGCAGGTTCCAGCAGCATTCTGACACCAAGTCTCCTGGCCAGGTCCCTGGCTCCTCTTAGCTGCCAGAGTAGATGTACTCCTGGAAATGTGCAAAATGGCAGAAAGTGAGTTCTTTCTTGATCATGGCTCAAGATGCTTTTCCCATCTAACCAACAAGCAGCGCAGAGTGAGGCTGAATTAAAGGGCATTGCAAGGGAAATCCAGGAGAATGGGCAAAAAGAGGAGATGATGTAGGGACATTGGCATAAGGGAGGAGATGCAGAAGAGATGCACCAGCCCCAAAAGTGATCAGCCTCTGTAAGGAGGCAGGTGCATGCAAACATTTTATAAGACCATGTGAGAAGCTATTGCATATCTCAACATAATACTGCCTAAGGATAGATGATGGCATTATTTAAGCTCAATTGCTAGAAAAAGTGTTGCAGACCAAGTGATCCTTTCTACAAAATATATCACAAAATTCCAACTCATGGTGCAAGAGCTTCCACCACCCCTCAGCACCACCCATCAGATGTCTTTGCTTGGGAATGGGTTCTTGCTGCTGATGTTCACACCCTCCCAGCACTCCAGTCCAGTGGCTAAAATGGACGAGGGGGGAATCCACAAAGCTGCTGGTGCTGTACAGGAACCCAATGGTATTGCTTCTGAAAGGGAGCTTCCTTCATTCACGCTTCTTGGGAGCAGGAATTAGTGACACTAAAGAGCCATGACAGATATATGTGGAGGTTAGGATTTTCTTACACTGCTGCATTCCTGGGAAACCATCTTCCACCTGATTTGACTCTAACAATAATTCTTTCACTGAGCCACCGTCAGTGAACAGGGTGGGCTGAACCCCTTTCCCTTCTTGTTTTTATTTAACCCCCCTGTGCTGGTAGTACCACATTAGCTGTATCAAAACTAAAATGTCTTTTTCTGTAGGTTTCTTTCCACCCTGTTTTTCTACAAGAGAAAAAGTCAACATAACAACTTTTGCTGAGCCTGTTTCTGTCTCTTTTTTATCTGTGTAACTGATGCCAATGGAAACATCAGCCACTCTTTCAAACAGCAAGCTGCAGAGGCCAGCAAAATACATGTGGGCTT
>WYDI02028182.1:0-27296 GCA_009867235.2 Psittacus erithacus | reverse complement strand
ATCAGCCTCTCTCTCAAACAGCAAGCTGCAGAGGCCAGCAAAAAACATGTGGGCTTATATATATATATATATATATATAAAAAAATAATGGCCACTTGCTTTTTTTCTTCATTTTATTTTTAAAAAGAGAAAGAAAAAGCCATGGATGTTTGAGGGAAGATTTCAAGATGAAGCACTATTCTAAGTGTTGTTTTGGTCAGAGGGAAGCCAAGAGTAGATTCTCAGCTGCTTACATGGATGTGGCTCCTTTCTAAGAGCGAGGACTGATACCAGGGAAGATCTAGCCTTTTGTGGGTTCAAAGATCAACCCATATAGAGTTTCTGCTCCCTGCATGTCTTCCATTTTATGGACAAACAAATGTTATCTATTGTTAGCTCTGCAGAGCCAAAAGAAGTAGGGGAGGAAATGCTGTCCCACCTTGTAACTCCGTATTTGTGTGTAAGTTATTACAGAGGTCCTGATACATGTATTTTATAGGCAGGTTTAGGTATTACATATATCTATGTATATATTACTATATATATATATAACACATTACTGCAGTCAGTGAAGCTCTGGCAGAGCGTCCATCACACTAAGAGTGAAGTAACCAACTCATGTCCCCTGCTAGTGCTCCCCACAGGCCCTAGATATGGAGAGGTTGAAGAGAGGAGGACAGAGACCTCTCCTCTATTCCAAATGCAGGACAGAGACCTTTCCCCATGAGGCATCATGTCCCTGTAGCAGGAGGAGGAGTGTGAGTCTTTGTACAATGGTCCCAGGTGGATGCAAGGCATTTGTTTCTCAGCAGGCTTCAATGTTTAAATATCTTTTATGTATTTTTCCAGTCAGTGCCCGTGTCTCATTGCTTTATGTTCACTTGGTTGACTGACACTACAAAAGAGACTGGTTTGACACTGGGGGCTTTACTGTGGAGAAGTTAAGCTTATTCAGGGAATATAGGCTTTTCTGCCGCTTTTAGGAGGTTTTGGCTCTCCAAGGGATGGATGCTGTTGCTTTTTTTTCTGTGTCCATCTGTGTAGTTTAAGGTTTCCCTTGCTCCTTGTCCTGGGAAGCTTGGTGGGTTACAACAAGTGCTGGGGAACAGCAGAGATTTCAGTCACAAATTCAGAAAATCTCCCTGCTGTGGAGCCATCCCCAGCCACCATCTGTGGGGAGGCACAGCAAGACCTCTGGCCAGCCCTGGGACCTGGGAACAGCACACTTCAGACTGCTGCTATCATATGTTTTTCAGAGCATTGGTCTTTTTTTTTTCACTTAGCATTTTTCAACTGGCTGAAAATGACACCCTTCACAGCATATAATTAGTGCATCCTTATAAACACCATGCATGATTTAAAAACTCCTCTGCGCTCTTGTCCTGCAGCAGAAATACCCCATGAAAGAGAGTGAAAAGGTTATTTTCATGCTGGAAGACAGAGGTGCTCTGCACAACCATGTGTTTGTAGGTGTGGACCAGACTTAATGGGGAAGAGATCAGGCACGGGTCTCTGGGTGGTTTACACGGGGAGCTCCGGGGAACCCTGCCCAGACACCTCCACCAGTCCTTTAGAGCATCAGCAAAATGGCTACTGAAAAGTTTTGTGACCATTAAAATGCATGTCTTGTATGGTCCACTTTTGTGGAAGGGACTTTAGAAGAATAAAACCCATTAAATTCTCCCCCAGGTGCACACACTTTTGGCAGACTAATAGGAAGTAATGCACTAGGCAGTGTTGAGGGATATCTTTTCAAATGGCAATCCCCAACATTCTGTTGTATTGTACAAACATTGCCATTAAGTGAAAAAAAAAACATCTATACGTTATGGTACAATTTTACAGGTAGGTACTGACATGAAGTTTCAGCCTTCTATACTGGATTAATATGCATGATTGTATGTAACATGTAGTAAACAGTGGGGCTTTTTAAATTCATTGCATTATTCTTGTTCTTTAAAGAGTCACAGGTCTCCCAGCAAATTATGAATATTTTTTAGGCACGGATTTTAGACACTGAGGCTGCCTTATTTTGTTGTAAAACTCTTTGAGCCCTCTTCACTGCTTTGCACCAAGGCCTGGGGGGCAGCTTATGGTCCCAGAGGCCTTTGCCCCCTAATATGAACAGCCAGGAAGCCCAAGCATGGTGATGGTGCTGGGAAGGTGGTTTGTAAGCTGTGCTGGAGAGAGAGATGCACATCACACTAAATGCTACATAAACCAGCACTGGCTGTTAGTGTTGAGCGAAATGTCTCAAGTACCTGCTGTTCTCACACTGGAGAGGGATGCAGAGGAGAGCAATGGGGCTCTGTAGTCCCTGCATTGTCCACCAGTCCGTATTCCCATCATCCTCTCTGCCTTGGATGGGGAAAGCCATCCCCAGCACCCCGTCACCATCCCAGGTTGTCTTTTCCTTTTTAATACTTTCTCTTTTGCCTGCTGCAGAAGAGCCAAAGTCAACTTCAGCTGCGGATGCCCCGGTGTTTGCGTTTGCAGACCCCATGTGGCTTTACATCTGCTTCTACTTTCACCAGAGCCGTCTACTGCAGTTCGTTCCTGGTATTTCATATCCGGGCATCAGCCAGTTACTATCACCAACTCAGATAAGTACAGGAGCATTTTCTTGTTGCTGACACTTTGTCTTCCCTCCCTGCTTCTTTCTTTCTCGCCTCCTGGCCCCTCCTGCGTTCTGCCTCTGGTGCGTGCATGTGCTGCGGGGCTCTGACAAGGCAATGTGCAGAGAGGAAAAAAGGAAATTTGGGGGAAGAAGTGGATTTCAGCTAGAGTTACAAAGAAATCTGAGACACTGGTATCAGGTCTCTGCCTGCAGGATAAGGCTGCAGAGGTGAGTCGGAGCCAGGTGGAGGCAGGCACTGCTCTGTCCCCTTCCTGGGATGTTTTGCCAGGAGCAGCAGGAGAAGCACCACAGGCAGGTGAGCAGGAGGGGCTGGTGACCAAGGATCACGGACTTGAGGCCAAGCTGGCCAGGAACCTTGGGGGTTTGGCCCGCAGTCCCACATGGCTGCTGCCCCACATCACTACAGTAGGGACCATTGCTGCCTGACCCCAAACCTGGGCAGAAATGCTGGTGACCAAATGTGCATCTCTATGACTATGAATAAAGCCCCAGCTGTGTGTCATTTTGAAAGACCCTAATTTTAGCGAGCCAGCACAGCGCCCGGCTGCGCATCACCGAGGCGCCTTGGCACACATGGAGGGCAGAACTTTCACCCTTTTGCTTGGGTGAAGGGGCTCTTTCTGTCAGAGGCTGGGGACGCCGGAGGAAGAGGAAGAGGGAGGTGCATTTTCTCATGGGGACAGGGTTAGGAGAGCGCCGGCAACGGGACCCTCCCCCGGCGCAGCCAGCTCCAGCGAGCGCTGTGTGTTTAGGCTGTCCGGGCGCCCGCGCCGGTTCAGCGTGCGCGCAGTGTGACGGATGACCTATTGAAATCCTTTCGGAGCAGTGCTGGGGTTGCCACGACAACCCCTGCTCCCTGGGCCTGCGCCTGGCCATGTGACAGCCGCCTTGACGTCAGCTGGAGGCAGAGCCTGCGGTTTCGGCCGCGCAGTCAAAGCCTTGTGAGAACCCGGTGGATGCTGGATTTATCCCCGCCGCCGCCGCCGCCGCTGCCGCCGCTGCCGCCGTTTCTCAGGGGCTGCCAGAGCATGGGCTATTAAAAACTTGCATTTCTGCAGTGCGAGGTAACCGTTTGCTTTATGTTCTCATCAGGTATTTCTTTTTTTCTCCCTAAAAAAAAAAAAGAATGGAAAGCAGCTTATCAGGACTGATATTTTTTTCACTTGTTTGTTTTGGCTGGAAGTTTGCCTTGATGAACAAGCCCGGCACTATCAGATAAATGCAAAGCAGCTTCCAGTTACTAATTCTGTGTGCAGACTGCAAAGCGGACTTAAATTTAGATTAATGATCCATGAAAGGAGAAGAAAATTACGTTGTTCTCATTTGACACTTTAGGAATACAAATGAACGCGAGTAATCCTAGGCTAATGTGTTCGGGAGTTAAAAGAAATTCTGTTTAGGTGTTCTGTTGATTTGGGCATCTCTACAGCTTTATAGCTCTGTTGGAACTTAGAAATGAGGTTCTTAATGCTGCCCAATTCAGGCGGGTTTTTACCCAACGTATTCAGTGAGGGAGAAGCCAGCAGCCGATGCAGTTAGGAACAGCTTGAAATCCAACTCCCAAAGTTCGAGTCTTTAAACCATCTTTGTTCACCCAGTCTCCTCACGCTCCCCGGGTTTTCTGTCCCTCTCCTGAGGCACCCGGCACTCTTGACCGTATAGTGTTTACAAAGGGAAGGATCAAGAGCTTCCTGAAAAATTATCTGAAATATGCCCCGAGAGCAGCACTGCTGAACACGGGCTTTTGCCCTTTCTGTCACATGCACACACACGGCTTGGGTTTTGCCTTTTTTTCCTCTGTTATGCAGTTAGAATAGCCAAAAAAAGATCGGCAGCATGAACAGCATCACAGTAATTGAAAAATGAAATGCTGTTTGGGTCCTTTTGTAAAAAGAAGAGCAGGTTTGGGTCTGTTTCTATATTACACTTACTCTGAGGGGGCTGTTGTGGGGAAAGAGATGACAGGGCTCCTGAAGTTTAGTGCCACAGCCTGAGTTTGTTTGTATGAGAACATATAGATTCATTTTAAGAACAGATAACAGCTGAAGCATCGTGTGCGTTGTTTCCTGGGAAAGTATGCTCGTTCTTATCTCCTCTAATTATATGCTCCTGTTCCCTTCCTCCTGAAGTTCAAAGGGTTTATTGATAATGGTAATGATTTTCTAAAGCAGCTGCCACTCTGAAATAATCACGGAGCTACAAAACAATTTGAAACACAGAGCAATAAAAGATTAAAAAATGCTATGAAAATTATTCTAATGTTACCAAATGCAGCAAAAGCAGTTGTTTTAGAAAGGGAGCCAAGGCAGAGATTAAAACTGAAAACCCTTCTGTAAGGAAAGTTATGGCTTAATGCTGTGGATTTCACTGCATTTGGTATTCTTAACAGAGCAACAAGGATAAATGCATCTGAAACATCTAAACCATTCCACTTGCCGTTATCTCGTATGCTCTTTCCAATTTAACTCTTGTGCTTAGAATATCAATGTTTAGGGAGCCTGGAATATTTTTAATTTCCTTTATTAAATTCTTTACCTGATGCCAATGCATCAGTGCATGAGGAATCTTGACTGGCTCGTTGTAGGTGAGTTTAACCAGGGTTTACAGGAGCCTTGCAGGTTCCCTGTGGAGGTGCTAGCACCCCATTTGCAGCCTTCCCACGGGGAGTGGGAGTCTCAGTGTTCTCACAGGGGTGCAAGCCAGTGTGGGGAGCTGTGTTTTGGCTGATGGTGGTCCATGCCCCTCACCTGCATGGGGATCTCCCTGGAATCTGTGGAGTGGGGCAGGAGGGGAGGGCAAGAGGAGGCAGTTGATGTGACCCACCAGCTTCTTAGATCTGCTTGTTCACCAGCTTATGCCAGTGGGGTAAGTCCAGTGAAGGACTGAGGCATGGAGTCTGGGGATTGATTCTTGCTGAGCGGCACCTGCCATTCAACAAAAGTCATTAACTTCAAGTCTGGAGAATCTGGCTCCATGTATAGCTGCAGTTGCCTGCCAGGTTTGACTTGAGTGTGGCAGTGATGCTCAGTGAGGGTTGGGGCTTCACCTTGTTCATTTAGACTTGTAGCTTTCAATGCCTTGAAAACACCTGCAAGGGCAAAAATAATTGATGCAACTGTTGCTGAAGAGCTATTAATTAGAAATATTTGTAAACAGCTGGAATAGACATATCTTTCATTAATGATATTGAGCAAGTCTTCAAAAAGCTCTAGCTTGACCTGAGAGAGGAGGATGATAAATTCCTTCATGTTTTACCAGGAGGGTCCCAGCCATGTTGTGGCAGGAGGCAGGCAGCTGGTGAGTGCTGCTGAGGTTTCACAGGGATGTGTCCTGCTTGGCAGAGTGACCAACTCTGTCCCTTCTCTTTGAGCCTCTGGGGGCTTTGGGAATCCCATTAGCCCAGGCTTCTTTGAGCCCCGAAGGTGGGGATGGCTGAGATGTGGTCAGACAGGCAGCTGCAGGCAGTGCCAGAGTGTGCAGCTGGAGGAAAAGGCAGAGGGGAAGGTCAGGGGACAGTGTCTGAGTTGTCCCACAGCTGCATGCCTCTGCTCAGTGATTTCATGCTCTCGTTTTCGCTGGTCAGCTGTGTACCAAATCCTTTTGACAAACACTTGGATTTCACCCTGGATGTGTGTGAAGTTGCCAGGCAATGTAATGCTAAGCATCCCAAAATCTCTGCCCTGCCATGATTTGACCCACCATGAGAAAAGAGCAAACAGCCTGTAGGTTCCTTCCTGCTGCTGAGAGAGAGGGAAGGTGGCTGCTGCCCATCCCTCATCCTCTGCCGAATGCCGCAACCATGACGCTTCCAGCTTAGCTGGACTTGAAATCCTCTGACATAAAGAGAAAAATGTAAGATTGCGCATGGGCTTGGTGAGAAACCACCTTCTTCTGGAGTGGCCAGATTGACCCTCATACCTGCCATCAGCCTTCGTATCATTTACAAATGTCACCCCTTTGCACACACACAAGGAGGAGATGGTTTCTATTGACAGCCTCCTTGTCCATGGAGGAGGGTGAGGATACCGAGAATTCCTAAAGAATACAAGCATTGCACCTTAGGAAGTATCTTGGCTAAAAACAGGACTGAGATCTCCTTAAGTCACTTCTCACACAACTGGATACAGACAGGGAAATTAAAAAAAGACATGATCTGTTGATACCTCTAGCCTAGTAATAATAACACACTCAAGCTTTTTGCATGCTCTACCTTGTTCTGGTTGAGTTGATGGGCAATGAAAATCTAAATTTAGGTTAGAAGCATAATAAAACCTAAAAAAAACTTGCAAAGCAGAATGCTGACTCCTTCTTGCATTTTTCAAACAGAATGAGATTTCTGTCTTTTTAAAGGGCCTAGTTGTTACTCAAGGCAATAATTCAAGGGGAGTAAAATCCCCTGTATAGGGCGGAAGAATTGTCAGACACTGGGAACTGATGTAGGATTATGGAATTTCAGGCTGTTAAATTACACATTGCAGAAGTTGGTTTCCACCCTGCTAAAAATTATTACGTTGTGCTAATTTAATGTCCTACATCAACGTTAGCAGCAACTGGTTTAAATGATAAGTGAGCTGCAGTACAGATTTGGTATTTTAATCAACAGTTGCTTTTCCAATTAGAAGCAGATGCCATGTGTATGGTACTCTGAATGCAAAATAAAAGTTGACCTGGTTCTTGGTTCCAAGCTAAAGCAACAAAAAGCCTAACTCTGGAATGTTTTTGGTAGTGATATTTTAGAAGTAATCTTCCATGGTGAGCCAAAATCTGTGCAGACAGTTATAGTCAGATAACAGTTAAAAAAATAGACAATGTTTTGGCTGTACTTTCACTGCTGTTAAATTTATCTTCTTAAATAGCAGGGAGTATGAGTTGAGGTTTGAGAAACAGTAATCTTGTAATTATTTTACATGGATCGAATTATTCTGTCATCAAATTTGCATTTCAGACAGCATTACAGTATGAAAATATAATTAGAAACTGTAATTCAGGAATTGCTGAATGTGGTGTTTCCCAGGGGGAGCACTGTGAAGAAGCTGCCCTCACTACAACTTTCACAAATGTCAAAATCCTATAGGTGGAAAATGCAAAGGCTGAGTTGTAAAGTTCTTCTCCCTTCTGCAGTCTGCACTCACTGGCAACTTTCTGCCGAACTTCATTTTTCTGTAAGATTAATTTCCACAGAAACATCTAATCATTATGAGCTGAAGTGCTCAGTTCCTGTTCAGCTGAATTTCAGTCTGGCTGTGCTGAGAGCTGCTGAATTGCTTTCAGCTACAAAATGATGCTGAGATAATGTAAGGATCTGATTTACACACAGGAAAGCCAAGAAGCTTGTACTTTGGGCTGAAATGCTGGCTTTAATCTGCCCAAAGCGTGGAATTCCCAGCAATGCCTCATATCACAGGAGAGAGCAGAGGATGAATCTCAATTTGCATCCATTTCTCTTCTTTTGTAATTCAAGACTTTTTGCTGCACATGTTCACTATATTGTGCAAAGTTTTAGCTGTGTAAATCTCATTGATGTTAATCCTTACTTTTTTTTTTACCACTCTTGTTATCATCTTTGGCTTATCAGAGACAAATTAGCTGGAAATGAGCATATCTTTTCTTTTTAGTTGTGTTGATAAATCCTGTCCAGTTTCATCAGAGACACACACTTTGGAGAGCATCATGGCCAGTTTTTCTGCCCACCTTGTTGGGACGTTGGACAGGACTATATGTGGAGTAAAACCTGTGATGCACAAAGCAAAGCTGGCATTGGGAGAAGCTGACTGTGGGACACGTTTGATGCTTTAATGTCCCCATACATCTCTCTCAGTCCTGCTGAGAGACAATCCCAGTGCTCTTCAGAGGAAATGTCAGGGCCAGGCAAGAAAAGCAGTGTGGACCTGTGAACTCAGGACCTCATGGATAATTGGGCTGGCTGGTTCCCAGTGACTCAGGGATACAGTTGCTCCCAAAATACTCTGTGGAAGAAGACTGCGTGCCTCCCAAAGCCTGCAGTCACCTACAGCCGGCCCTGGTGCTTCGCATGGGCACAGCGGGGACATCTGCCCCATTGGTCACATTTTGTGTGATGCGCATCTTGCAGTCTGGATTAGCTATTTGCAATGTGAGCAAAGGGCAGAATCTGCAGGGTGTCACTGATGATGACCTGAGAAGGCATTTTTGGGTGCAGTAAGCCAGATTGGCTCTTTATGGACAAGTGGCCTTGCCTGGGGATCCCCGTGTGAGGGTTTGCAGGTGATGCATGAGCAGCTCCTGAGCATCACACCCATAGTTTTGCAAATTTCATAGAATCATAGTCATAAAGGCGTGGAATTATGGAACAGCTTGGGTTGGAAGGGACCTTACGTATCATCTAGTTCTAACCCCTCTGCCATGGACAGGGTCACCTTCTGCTAGACCAGGTTGCTCCAAGCCCCATCCAACCTGGCCTTGAACACTGCCAGGGATGGGGCAGCCACAGCTTCTCTGAGCAACCTGTGCCAGGGCCTCACTGCCCTCACAGTAGAGAACTTCTTCCTTATATCTAATCTAAATCTACTTAGAACTCCGGAGGGGTAGGAGACTTTCAGCCAGCTTTGTCTGTGCACAGAAGCAGGTGGACACTGGGGCTGAAAGCATTGAGACAGGTTTACACCTGCCACATTTGTCACAAAGCCTCTTAGCAGTGTGCTGAATTTCACTGTCAAGAGAACGGGGCCCCTGGAGTGTGCCAGAGCCACGCTGACTCTGTTAGACCAGGTGGGACAGGGCAAGTGAGGGAAGGAGAGCCCTGGGCAGGACTGAATGATCAGATGGGAGAGCTGGGTTTGTCCAGCCTAAAGAAAAGAAGGCTCAGGGGAGACCTTATCACCATGTTCCAGTAGTTAAAGAGTGGCTACAAAGAAGATGGGGACTCCCTTTTTACAAGGAGTCACATGGAAAAGACATGGAGTGATGAGCACAAGTTACTGCTGGGGAGATTCCAACTGGACACAAGAGAAAAAAATTGCACAATGAGAACAGTCAGCCATTGGAATAATCTCCCCAGGGAAGTGGTGGACTACTGAACATCCCCACTGTTAAGATTCAGCCAGACAGGGCACTGGGACATCTAGTCTAGATCATTCTTTGCCTAAAAAAGTTGGACCAGGTGATCCTTGAGGCCCCTTCCAACCTGGTATTCTGTGATTCTTTGGTGATTGAGCTGATAGTGGGATGAGGCCAGGGGCAGCCTTGCCACTTCTTGATTGTTCTACTGTCACTGTTCCTGCATTGCTGCATTTGCCCCAGCAGGGACCTCTAAGTAGTGCTGCCCAATGTCCCTGGGCATCTGCAGTACAGGCCGAGTCGTGTGAAACAAGGCTGTCTGAAGGAGTTAGGAAAGCTAAATGCTTCCTCTTAATAGTGATGCTCTGTCATTTTGATGGCATCTGGTGTGGCTAAATGGGCTGTGATCTCTGCTCAGTACTGGGTACAAAATAGCACTGGAGAAACGTGGCACAGTCAACCCTCACACAGTAGGTGCCTCTGTAGGACATAGGTGTTTTATTCGCTTTAAGAGCTTCATGCTTCTTCTCATATTATAGACCAGATTTTGGACAGAGACCAGACCACATGTACAGAGATTTTATTAGACAAGCAGATCAGGTAGTTTATAGGGTTTCACTTCAGAGAAGACAAGTTAAAGGCAAAGAAGGTCAAAGTTAGATTCTTTCCTTGCTAAATTCCTTCGCTCCTAGAGCAGGCAGATTCCCTGATTATGCCTCATATAGCCTTTCTGTGTCTCCTGCCAATGGATCCAGCTTATTTGAAGTGTCTAACTTCAGCTGAATAATACTCAGACTGCAGCCATGAAGCAATTCAGCCCTAGAACTTTTAACTCTAAAGAAAATATTCTGCTTATGTTGTGTGCGTGTTCCTAATGGCAAATCCAAGAGACCAAGGGAAAGCAAGCACAAAGCCGTTGATTATTTGCACAACTGCTATATGCTTCCTATCACAACACTATTCTTTTGTGCAGAATGGCAGCATGATTGCAGAGTCCTCTTTAACTTCACCATTTTAGCGAGCCCTGGTCCAATTAAAGCAATTATATCTCAGCAGAAACACTGTTGTTCTCTGGACTTGTCTGCCGAGTGTCCTATTCATAGCTGTTTATCTTTTGTGAGGTTTTTCATGTAAAGTCGTTCTGACCCTAGAACAGCCTCATCTGAAGGGTAGCCTGCATTTTTTGTATATTTATTTCACAGGCTGATGTGAATAATAAAAAGAAGCCGGCCAAGGACACATCTTTCAGTCTAATCACAGCCTCCTCTTGCTTCAACGTTATTGCTCCTTTAATACTGCATGGAGATTTCACTTTCAGTTATTTCACTTCACCTTTCACTTTCAATTAGTTTACTGCTAAAAATTGAGAACGCTGTCAAAATTTGCAGTTCTTCCTTGCCACATTGAAGGGTTAATCAAAATCCCCAACATGAATTGCAAGGCATGTAATGTTTTATGGCATGTGATTTTAAACCACTTACAGCTCTGGGGTCTGTGTGGGACTATCTGGTCTCTGAGTTTTTGAAAAGCCTTTGGGTACTTCTGCAGAAGGACTATGTTCTGCTTTACCTCTGCTGTCTGAGCCTGACAAAGGGGCTGAGTGACTCCTGACAAGGAAGTCCCCCTTGTCCCCATGAAAGTAAAAGCTGAGAAGCAGAGCCCAGTGAAAGGCGGAAGTGCTGGGACTTGGGAAGATGAGGGGCAGTGGAAAGAGGAACTCTTCTCTTCCTGAACAAAAAGCAGACTTTTATTTTCCCAGAATTCTTCTGGAACTGAAAATCCAGTGTCTGGAGCCATCTACCTGAAACAAGATGAGCTCTTTTCTGACAATTCAGAAACAAGATTGCCTGCGAGGAAGCAGCCCCCATCCCTGCCACTGGCTTCATGGCATCCATGGGAGTCCCAGCAAACATGCATAGCAGAGCAGTGTTGCTTTAGGAACTGAAAACATGAGCCCAGGCCTTAGTCATTCTTCCTCCAACATCAACAGGGCAGTGATTCTACCATACTCATTCCTATTTTACCTGTCTTCTGCTAGGTTTTAGCCCATGACGGAAGGTGGCTGGTTGCTTTTGTCAGGAGGACCTGCAGAGCCACCGGCAATGGTGGCCCAGATGTCACCAGTGCTTTCCTTTGGCAGAGGATGCCATGTGAGAGTCATGCCAGGAGAGTCATGCCAGTGCTGACCGGGGCTGCAAAGTCACCTTGCAAACTTGGTCACAACAGTGGCAAGGGTGAATGAGAGCTGGCAAAACAGCAGTGTAACATGCTCCACACCAGCTCCATTGGAGTCTTGGTGAATTTGTTAAGATAAGTTTATGTTTACCTGGATTTACAGACTTAGAGATTCAGTTTCTCTTCTTGCAGCAGTGATAGCCTTTTCTCTGTGAACCATTGGCAGTGGACTGCTGTGCAGGGCTAGACCCCCCCACTCACCATGTCCGCATAATGCTTGCAATGCCCCAATTAGAAAAGTGCAGTTCTTTGAGAGATGACAAAAGGTGACAGAAGTGGTAGTAAGGTGACTGCTTGCCTGACTTTCACTCATCTTATTGGATGCTGGGACCTGTGCAGAACCCCCACCTGATTTAACTCAAAGTGTCTGATTAAAAATTTAAGTGTGTTTCACTATCAGTTCGCCCCATGTCAGTTATTAGTCCACTGTGGTGTTGCTCCCATACCAAGAGTCTGTAGTAAAATACACCTTTTCTGCCTGTGGCTCCCACAGTGCTTGCAGATGGCACTCTGGGCAGGGCATTGCAGAAGCAGCTGGGAGAGAATGGGTTAAGACAAGCCAGTTACCAGTTTGAGGCATTTTCAAAAATAGCAGCTTTTCTTTTGTTTGTTGAATGCCCTGTGCTTTTCCAGCACTGTTCCCATTATTCATTTCTTTCCCAAAATAACATTTTTAAGCAAAGGAATGGCTTAAGTGAGGAGAGGAGGAGATCTGCAGCCTGAGACGGATAGCTGCACGTGCTCCTGTATCTGCACCAAGGGGACTCAGACCTGCCCTTGGATGCTAATGGCAAACTACCAGGCAGGTGGCAATCCCAGTATTTCAGGCAATTTCACCTCCTCAGGATCAAGCCTGACAATTCCTTCCTGACAGCTCTCAGCAGTGCTTCTTCAGGGCAAGCTTTGGGTTTGTACAGCTTGCAGCTGCCCTTGTAGAGAAACAGTTATTCTTCTTTCAGAGGGGAAGCCTAAACATGTCAGGATGGCTTCCAGCTACACAGAGGACATGCTCATGGCCAGCACAGTGGGCAGGTGCCCTGGCAGGCGCCGTGCTTCTCCCAACCAGGCTCTCTGTAGCTGACCAGAAGCATCTCTTGCTGGTGGATGCTCCTTCAAAGGAGAAGGAGTGGAAGCCTCTGGGAAGATAAGCCCAAGGAAGCCTAGCCCCAGATCGAATGATGCAGGCAGATCCCACTGAGCCAGGATGCAGCCATGGCCCTTGGGGTGTCCCATCAGTGAATGCTGACCTGGGAAAGCAGCTGCTCTAGAGGGGCTCCCTGGCAGCACCAGCAGGGCTGGCTGGGGAATTTCCCTCTTTCATCCCTCATGGTCAGGCATGCAGCCAAACAGCCCTAGAGACAGGTGCTGGCAGCATTCCCCTGGGGTGCCGGGACACGGTGGAAAAGAAGCCCTGAAAGCAATTAAAAATTAAATGCTCGGCAGCAGCACTGGTCACCACATCTAGCAGTTCAGTGTGGATGGCTGGCACCCAACTGATGTGCCGGAGGAGAGGAGCATCCCATCCTCAGTGTGCTCGCTGATGACCAGCCAGCCCTCTTGCTGCCCTGATGGGGGGGTAGACAGGAGCTGCCCCATGCTGTGTGCGGGACCCTGAGCTCTGCCCCACCAGAGCCATCCGTGCCTGCCTCTCTGTGGCAATCCCCAGAGTCATAGTGAAAGGCACCACGTGAGGAGGTGGCCAGACCCAGATGAGTCACACACTGCTTGGACAGATGCTGCTGCTAAATATGGGGTGCTGGGGAGCTGGACTGGCCATACTACAGCCCTCTGTCTGGTCTGATGTCTGGAATAACCCCAACAATGGGCTTGCGTAGTGCGGGTAGAAGCTGAGCCTACTGGCACTGGCATTGGGGTGCAAAGGTCAAGTCTACCAAGGATGGTATTAGAAGGTACAAGGGCTGAGCCTCACTGGGGTTGGCATTCAGGGGTTCTGTTGACACATATGTGAAAAGCAGCTTCCACTGTGGTGGAGAGCAGGACCCACATATGCACAGTGTGGGAGCAAGGCTCTAGGCTCTGTGTTGCTGTTAGCAGAGGGTTGCCAAAATCAGGCAGAAGCCTGGGCGCAGAGCTGAGATGGAGATGTCCTGACCCCTGCTCGCCTATATCATCAGAAAGCATCAGCATCTGGCAGACATCATCCCCCAGTGCCCTCCTCCTTCAAGCAGGGTCTGGACTACCCACCTCACCATTCCCACCTCCTGTAGCCTTTCCTGCTGGCATTTGCCTCACCAGTGGTTCATTTGGCCTTCCATGGCATCCCAGTCAAGCTCCTTGGTCTTCAAATGCCTTGAAAACTCTTCAGAGCCTCAGCAAGCCCATGAAAGAGCCTGAGGCCACTTGCAGACCATGTCCCAGATGATTCTGACTTTAAGTCTAATTCATAGTGCCTTCTTAATACCCTTTTCCCAGTAGGTAAACTTGCTCCCCCCCAAGCCTTTGCATTTCTTACTTTATCACTAACATTCCAGTAAGTGACAAGCTATCCGGTTTCATGAGATAATGGCTGTGTTGGTACTATGGATGCTGGTTGCGTCCATGCTGCACAAAATAGAGAGCATCCCCAGCACTGGAACTCAGTGATGAAAACTGCTCTCCACCCACGGCTGCTCCTATTCCAGTTTTTCTTTCCACCAATTCATATCCTCCCAGCTGGTGCCCAGCCCCAGTCTGGGACTTAATCTGTGCCACTGGGACCATCCGATGGGGCAGATGGTATACAGTCACTTTTCAGGAACGTGTAAATTGAACTAGCATGGATGAGGGAACTCCTGCACCAACTGGTCACAGTGCTGGGGAATGAAGCCAGATGCATTTGTTTTGTAGCCACAGGTGATGTGGTAAATGTCATCATGCATAACTGGGTGGGAATCCTTGAGGAAAAAAAAAACACCTTAACAATAGAAATGTGTTTTTTTCTGGAGCCAAAGCTGGGGAGAGCTCATGAGCTGTGCACTCTTGCCATGGCTACTAGCAGGAAACCAGCCCACTGAAGCATGACAAAAAGGCTGACAGCTCCAGTCTGTCAAGTGAAGCAGTGGGGTTTTAATAGGACCAAAGCAAAAGAAGTGGGAAACATGGCTAGAAAGAAGGATAAATAAAAGCCTTTGGTCTATAGAGAAATAAGCTCTTTACTCAGCCATCTGTATAGAGGGACATTATTACATACACTGCTGACCTGACTTTGTACAGAGGTTTCTTTCTCCCATGTGTGGGTTTCATTCTGATTTCCTTGGTACACACTCTTCATCCTGCCTGGTTCAGTTATAAACCTTTTCTAGTTTGCAATCCGTTTATTTTAAAGATGTGAACATTGCAGAGGTGCATATCCAGTACTGTACCCCTTTGCTCCACAGTTTCTCCAGAATGAGTGAATTCTTATCATCTGTATTAACCTTCTCAGTGAGAGACTGACATGATCCACTTTTCTAATGCTGTGTTGTGCCTAGTATCTGTTTTCTAAGTTCCCCTTGCCTGAAGCAATCACTATGCTCTGCATAATGCTGCTGCTGCTCCCAGCTGCCACAGCACCTCACAGCTCTGCGTCTGCTGTGCAGCATGCGCAAGTATTTTGTATTTTGCTCTGCAAGAGGGAAGTGATGTCCAAGGGCTCTCTTTGTAAAACTGAAGGGCTGAAAGAGGCAAAAAGCAAAGGAGATTTCTGAATGCAGTCTTCTGACGGTGCTTCTGGTTTTGTTAAATTCAGCCTTTGCCTTTTTGGCCTTGCAAGAGCCAGGGGAGCATTTACCTATCTCCTTCCCTGCAGCTTTTCAGTGAGGTTTGGTTGTTTGTGTTACTTCCTCTGTTAGACATGGAGTGTTTTCCACTTTCCCTGGGTTTCTCAGTCAGATCCGCTGCCCATACCTGTGTTCTGGTAGCAGCCTCCTGTCCCTGGGGACATCGTTGACTGTGCAGCCGCTGGAATGGGACTTGCCTTCCACCTTGCTGCATGCTGGAAATGCAGCTCATTTATGAGATGCTGAGCAGAAGCAGGCTATGTCACTTGGTAGAGGGCAAAATCTGTCACTTTGGGACTCTTTACGCTGGGGTCCTCATTTAAACCCCTCCACGGACTGACTTGTAACCCCAGGCAAATCACTTGATGTCAGCGGCTGTCCCAGTCAGATGAACATGACCATGACTATGATGTCTTGGCAGGTCCTTTCATCCTTTCGTTGCATGGCACTCTGGTTTTGTTTGCAGCTTTACATCAAAGCCCTGTGCAAAAAGAGGATATTGGCTGGGTTTTTTGAACAGCGGGGTTTAGTAAGGCAGGACCCAGATTTTAGTGAAGCAGGGCATGGCCATGACAGTTTGAAAGTGTCAAGTTTTCACCTTTCACTTGCAAACTGAAGGTACTGTGCTCATATTGCTCCAAATAATACAGGGGATTTAGGAAGACTAGCATTAAGACATTTTTCAGAGTCATTGAATATGTCTTAATCCTTATTGGCCTTGGGCAAACTCACAGAAGGATAGGTATGATTAAAGATCTGTCCTGCGCAGCCTGCCATGCATTTTTAGCCACACAACTGCTGTCACTAATGAAACAGAAATATGTCTTTCTAAAGGAAAGCTCAACAACAGGAAATATTTCTTTTACAAAACTGCACACAAGTGTTTTTTCCAAGCATCATTAAGTAATGGCATAATCTTTCTTAAGTTTCTAGTTCCACTAAGCATCTGGCTCTAATGTACAATGTTCATTTTTTAACCCAAATGTGATCCTGTTTTAAAGCACAGGTTTTTTGTCTGGTAATAAAAGCCTGTTCAACCATCTGTGTGTTTCATCAGTGTTTGCATTCCTTATTCTGTATCATATTTTGCATTTTATTTCAATCTTTCCACTGAAGCATCAATGTTGTCCAAACTGCCACTGCTCAACTGGACGTAGCTCCCTATTTCTTTCTACTTCAGGCTTGTTATCTAATTCTGCTGGTGGGCAATTTCGGTCAGAATTTCACAGCATGCTAAATTTGTCTGTGCAGACAATACAGTGACAGGCTTTTCTCCCAGTCATTGCTGAAATCACCCACCCCACCCGCTGCAGAGGTTTATGATCGCTGCCTCTCAGGCGTCCGGCACAAATGGAAGCAGCACCATTGTGTGACATGCTCATTACTTCAGGCATTAGTCTTGAGAAGTGCTGGGTAATTGAATGGTTTGTCATGTCTGTTTAAGTACATTATTCCTGAAACTGCTCCTCCTCCAGCCAATAAAAGACTCCATAAAATTGTTTAAACATATTAAGAAAAATGTGATTTGCTCCAGGAATCTTTATTGCATTTCATTACAAGCAGCTGAATCTAATATATGAAGAAGATCACTTTAATTATAAGTGGGCAAAAGGAAGATCTGTGCTACATTCCCACTATGCAACTATAGGCGCCATGCACCTTCTCCATCTAATGCAGTTATGTAAACTAATTAGGTTTGGTATTTCTAATGGGAACAGTGATTAACTGTACTACACAGTGCCCAAGAGAAGCTGGCATCACATGAATTTGTTAGGTATTGTGGTACCTGTTCTCAGCTATTTTTTCTTGCCCTGAGGAAACTCATGAGATAGATAGTCAAAATGTGGGCAGAGAGTTCAGATGATGGGATGCCAATCTCCCCATCTCATCTAGAATCAGTTTCACTGCTCTTGGTCATGCCCTCTGGAAGCTCATGGGATAGCAGAGGACTGTGGAGTTCCTTTAGCTGCAGACCCATGCAAGGCTAAATTTTGTCTACAACATGAACTTTTTGTCATTGAACCTTTTGAACCTTTGTGTCATTCACTACTGTTTTGTTCTGTATTGCTATTTCAAGTCCTGAGCAGACACTTTCTGCAGGAGGAAAAGAGAAGACCCAGTCCAAGATGGTGTTCTGGAACAACAGCTCCCTTCCACCTGTGTTCTTCCCATTAAGTGGACAGTTGACAACTTTCTTGACTTTTTGCATAGAAGCACCTGATAAACAGTAGAATCAAACATCCCCTGTACCCTGCAGCATCCAAAGGGTCTGTGTTGGTTGCTGCAGGAGCAGCCTGCCTTAAAACTGTCATTTATAGTGTTTGAAACATAAAGAAGATATATCAAAGAGTAAACATTGTGTTATATGAAGTACTTTCTAGCCGTGAATATCTGAAGGTCATTTTTCTCCCTGTGGAGGAATGGGTGTGCTGAGGGTCATGAGGAAAGAAGGAGGGCCAGCAGCAGAGTGATATGTGATGCAACACCAGGAATGTGGGTTTGGGAGCACAGAGATGTGGAACTGCAAAGCCTTAGCAATGAAGCAACTGCTTGTGGCTGTGGGAGCAGCCCCTGCATTCATAGCGCTGCTGTGTGAAGGTGATAAGTGAAGGGATTACTCCATGTCTGTCATGGTGTGGCTTAGGGGGAGCACAGGGCAAAGTTCCTTCTCCCCCATCACAACTGAGACAGTCCTGGGCATATCCTGAAGCAGAAGGAAGTCAGGAAGTTTAAGTGCCTCTGTGAGTCCCAGTCACCCCAGGAGCCTTAACGTCTGACCCCAAGTGGTCCAGGAGCACAAGACCAGCTGATACGAAAAGCCATCCGGAAAATCCTTTCCTCCCTCTTCCTGTGCATTGGTCCAGTCAACACTGAAATGCAGCTGTCACACAGTAATCTTTGTAAAGTGGACAGGTGAAAAATTATATGGCATTAATAAGATATTGTGTTCCCTGTAGAAGACAAAGGGATCACATTAAGGAAGAAAAATTTTGTAGAAAGTGTGAATTGCTCCATCAATACTGAATAGAAACTGAGGACATGATTCACTTTTGAAGAAAATGGAAAACTTACTATTTCACAGATTTGGACAGCATATTCTGCCAATCCTTTTGACTCCAAGGTTAAGCCCAACCAGCTGTGAATTTTATTGAGCTTACTTGTAAATCTTAATTTCAATTAAATTTCTTGCAATAATCGTATTGCTGTTCCCAGTGCTCTCTGATGCTTGAATTGACAGAGCTGACCGGCTCTCCTGACCTGTCTGCTGCATCCTGGCACTCACTCCTTTGCTTGTTTAACCCTCCACTCACGTTCCTGCTGCTCCACATTCTGGTGTGCAGCAGTGGGAGATTACATACAGCAGAGGAAAACAGATATTGTTAACTTGTTTACTTAGCATTACTGCCTTTTTATCTCCTCTTGTTGATCTTTTGTGCCAGAAAGACTCTGCCTACTGTAAGAAGGTTTTTAGGATGCTGTTTCTCTTCTAGAGGAAGGCAAAGCAAGAGGGGACCTCCTCACTCATCCAGCCCACTGCAGGTATCTACACCATATAGAGCCTATCTGTGATTTTTCAAACTCCATTTTCACATGGGCTAGGCCATTTGTCTTGTGATCTTCAGAAAAGGCCATTCCACAGACTTCACTGCTCTAGTGGTTAGAGATCTGCTCTTATTCCCAGCCAGAATTTATTCATGGCTAGTTTCTACCCATTTGTTCCTGTGCCAGCATTGTCCTTCAGCTAAAATAGCTTTTCTCCTTCCCTAGTGTTTACCCCCTCTGATGTATTTATAGACTACAACCATATCCCCTCTTGGCCTTCCTTTAGCTAGGCTAAACAGCCGAGTGCCTCTGGTCTCCTCTGAGAGCACAAGCTGTCCATTCCCTTATTTGGCTTAACATCCCTGCTCTGTAGCCACTGCCAGCCAAACTCCCCTTTCCTGAGCATGTTTTCCTGGCCACATGTTACAGTAACCCAGGTGAGCCCTCATATTTCCAAGCCCTTGTACAACCTGCTGTGTTTCCATTAATAGCAGTGATACTTCAGCCTCCCAAACTTACCACATCAGTCTCAGCAGGTTCACTAGGAAGCACCGTTTGTCTCCTGCAGGTTATATCATTTCAGTATTTTCCAGTTATCTTACAGCTATGTAGGATCTTCAGCTCTTCCTTCTGCTTCATCATTTCCAGTTAAAGCATCAATACTTCCTACTAGTTCCTCAGAAACTGAACTTCGTAATAAAGAAATTCATCCCATTGTACTGTTTCAGTGCTAAGATCTTCCCGTTCTTTTTGTGTGGTAGCCTGGCTGTCCAACAGTGCATCTCACCTTGGTGTCATCAGCAACTGCACTGCTTCAGATGAAATGAAGATGTTAAACAAGATTCATCCTGAGATTCATCTTTGAAAAACTCTACTGTAACCACCTTCCACTTGGGATTTCCTCTTTCATTTCCACCCATGATCCTTAAAGAGAAAACATCTATCTGACACTGTCCATCACATCCTCCAGCAGGAACGATTTACTCTTATTTCACTTAAGTGGTTTTGAATTGATCTTTCTATATACATCTGTTTATCTATTAGAAATGAAACTGATGTGCTGGTCTGAAAGCCGGTGCAGGCAGACTTTCTAGGGGGTTTCCATATAAGGTCTGTTCTGCCAAGAAACTTCAGTTCTAACCTCTAACATTTCTCCAGCTTCAGTCTGAGATGTCTCCTCAGCAGGACTTGCCAATTGTGGTGCCCAAGTCCGGGTGTTAGCAGATATGCTTTGCTCTGCTTCAGTCTCCCAGTGGGTTATGAAGCCAAATGCATGATTCAAATGACTAACCTCATTATTAAGCTTAGTACACTTTTTTATGGGAATTTGGAATGGGGTGAAAATTCTTTTGTGCTCTGGCCTGTGTTCCTCAGATCTTGGCCTGCAGAGGAATAGCAAAAATGATATTTATACCCTTTACATTCAGTATGGGTGAGACTATAAATATCTTGTAGTCCTAAAACAACATTCCTCCTAGTTCTTCAATAAAGACTGAAAGACTTCTCCTCCAACATCTCCATACAATTCCTCACAAAGATCTGACTGTCTTCTTTTCTTCATTGTGCCGAAGTGTTTAGAGACTTTTGGAGGAGTTAGTGGTAACATCCCACACACCAAAGAACAAAGCTACTTCTGTTTAAGGCTCAAATAAAGCAAAAAAGGAGGTTACTGAATATTTGGCTTCCCTTTTGATGACAGGAAAAGCAGTCCTTACCTTCCTTCCCTTGAACAGTCCAGGTTTTAGATATCTCTCAATGTTATCATCTAGTTCTTCTGGGCGTGCTGTACAAGTGAGAACTGCATGATTCTCCCATTAAAAAGGTAAAAAAGCCTTCAGAAATACCATTTCAGTCTAGTCAAGCCTGTTCACTGCATTATGATTTAGTTGGGTTTGTTAACATTTGAGCATTCTCTAATCAGAATAAGCCTTCGCCTTGGCATATTGAAGGCTGGCTGGCAAGCCTTCACCTTGTACGCACATCTGAGATGTAAAGCCAGGGGCCAGATACTCCCATGATACTCCAGACTTCATTTTACACGCTTAGAGGACAGTTGTCCTGGCTGCAGCAGTAAGAGTAATCAATTTGAGGAATTGTCTGCTGAGCAATCAGGCAGAAAACGCTTTAATTTGGCATGAGGTTGCATTTTCTAGCTCTTTTTGCTAAAATGAAGGAACTCCACAGCAACAAATTATATAATTCAATTTGACACTGGATGTTGAGCAAACTGAGGCTGTCAAGCAGTTTTGTGAAACGAGCCTTCAATATTTCTGTTTCTGCCTGAAATCAGCCCAAGAACTGGAGTTTGTTCAATCACTCTCCAGAGGTGGTATTGACTAGGTTTCCATAGTCAATATTGCTGGAGACAGCAAAATCTAGGTTTCCGAATCAGTAGTTTGATGCCCCTACTTTCTGTAGGCAAGTAATGTGATAATTTGATATTAAAATGGTCACCTCCTGAGCTGCTGTCAAAGGATATAACTTGGAAAAGGTTGTTTCTAGATTCAAAGCATTGAGTGTGTACCTGCACGCATGCTTTGTCCTGGCCCACCCTCCTTGCTCTGTTCAACGGCAACAGGCTCTGTTCTGGGGGCTCTGGCTGTGAATTTCCAGCAGCAGATCCCTTCCACCAAGGAAGCTCCCTGCTGATCTGAACCCAGCAGAGAGAACGCTTTTGCTGGTCTCTGCCTCTCCTGTCAATAGAGGACACTGGCTGAAGATAAGCAGAGCCAAGCAGCTGGGTTCCCAGCACATACAGAGCTCGTGGTATCAATCGGAGATATCCCTGGGAGCTGCAGACCCCAAACCACTGCAGCAGTTAGTGCAGAGTCGCAGCTTGCAGCTGGGCGCCTGGAGCCAAATTTCTCCCCCTCTCCTCTTCTTCTTTCCCAGAGCATCATCTGTTGGCAAGAAAGCCAAGCATTTGAACGATAAGCATAGGGAGGGTACTTTACCAGCGTACAGTTCCTTAGCATCTCAAAGGGAAGACTGGATTCCTTGTATCTTGCAATTGAGGTACAGGCAGTCACATTATTGACAGAATTAGTTCATATTCTAGTCCATCATATGTACAGATAACGCACTCTGGGATTAAGCTTCTGTAGCAATAAATTTGCTAACCTAATTTTGAAAGATAAAAGCTCCAGTGAGGCATGGCTTCATGGCATACTCCCTTCCATTCAATTTCCAACACTTTGGAGGAGCAGGCAAGAAATCCCTCCCTCAGGTAGCTGCTCCATGCCTCCAACCTCCTCCAAAAGCAAATCTGGGGAAGGAAATAGAGCGGCACTAAAACTCCTCTCCCTCTAGGTACCAGCATCTGCTGTCAGTCTTTGCAGCTCATGTGAAAGGTCATACGGAGCAGGACTTGAAGAAGCCCTTTAAGGAAAATAAGAAGTGCTGTTCTGCATCAGGAGAATACCTCCCTCCCCTCACCCCATCCTCTCCACTTCTGCAGTGGTCTCTGACTGCCCTTTTGTCCCCATGAGTATCAATAGCTGTGTGCATTCCCAGCACAGCCTCTGGATCTCTTACTGGCCTAGAAACGGGAAGCTTCTGAGTACTGATAGCACAGGAGATGCTGATTCCCACAGGCTGTTGCAGCTGAGCATCAAGAAGTGGCACAGGAGGGAGGATTGAGTAGCCCGTGGCATGGTGGTGCTGGGCAGACACCTCAGGGCTTTGTACATGTTTCAGGGTAGGGATGGCTGAATGTGCTGGGCATTGGATGAGGTTGGATGGTATCGGGATTGCTCTGTATCTGCAGACCTCCTGTGACAGCAATTCAGGGGTAGACATTGCAGCTGGTAAGGAAACCCCAAGAGCTGTGTGTTTCAAGCAGCTTGGACCTCAGCAGAGGAGCCACTGAACCTATCTGTCTCTGCAGTCTCAGGTGGGAATGGCTCTACTGCAGTGTGGCCAAGACCTAGAGAAGAGGTATCTGCCTGTGCATGGGGCAGCTGTGCAAAGGCAGTTAGGTGTTTTGTGCCCCACAACGCATCACAGCTCTTAACAGGTCATTGATTTTTGCTCATGACTGAGCTGCCTGGTGTTACTAATGGGACCAGAGTTTCTTATGCAATTTAACTGACTTAAATCTCTCATCTGGCAACACTGCAAGGATGGCATTGTCAGAAACCACAGGCATGAAGCCCATGTAATATTGGTGGCAGTAGCTTTATTTCTCTTGGCCATGCTGGGGGAGTTTGCAAGCTACTCCAAACTTTCCCTAGCATTTGCTTGTCTTCATATTTGAAAAGGCAATATTTACGCTGCAGGTTCTAGCAATGTGCTCAGTATGTGCTAGTTTAACATAGTTTTAAATAGTTGATCAGGACAAAAAGAAATCCTTGTGTTGGTATGCTGTCTTCATGTATGAAGGCTCAAATGTATGATGCTCCAAATGGTGTGCTAAAAGCATGTGCAGTAAGGTGATGGTTGTCACACAAGTGCATAAAACAGTGCACTCAGAGAAGCCCTTTCCTTCACTGCTGGCTCTTGGTGCAAGCAGTTTGAGTCATCCTGCACAGCTCCTGGAACTGGTTATCAACTCTGTGTGCAGCAAATCCCTATTATCCCCAACCACCTCTGTCTCATCTTGTCCTGCCCCAATCTGCTGTGATTTTTATTTTGTTGAGCTTCATTTGACTAATGACCACTGCCTTCTCCACTTGTATGTGCCAGAGTAGCTCCAATGCCTGGTGGGATGCAAGGTGATGGACTACCCAAACCATGGCCCCGGGCAGGACGGTGTTAGAGGAGACACTGGAGGCAGTGAGCAGGGTTTGGTGAGGGCGGGTGTTTTTGAGGAATCTCATTAGTTTCTGTCAGTTCTGCCTTGCCCAAGACAAGGAGGTCTCCAGGCTCAGCAATTCGGGATCCTCCAGGAATGCTGCTTGTACCTGCTGGGCTTCACCCTGGTATAAGCTGCTATCACTTCACTGGTGTAGGGGAAGGAGACAGCTGAATGTTAGGGGAAGACATGGGCCCCTTTCGTCATGCTGCATGATCATTTCCACAGAAGCATTTACCAGCAATTGCTCTAATCCATTGCCAAAAAAGAGCAGTTTTTCTTCGTTCAAATAAGAGTGAATTTAGCACTTGAGTCACACCATGTTCTTATAAATGGTGGTTTCTCACAACAAATGTGCTACATGCATAGGAAGAAATCATAATAGAGGGGCCAGAACACACATCAAAGCTTTGATTGTAAACCTCCAGCTCTGGGAAGGAGATGAGCAATCTTTATGTTGAATTATAACTACAGATACTTCCTTTTTCCTAAGCTAGTGTCTGTTACCATGGCCACAACCTTCAGAATTTTCTGGCTATTTACACTCATTAATAGGAGTGAAAGAGCAGATGTTTAATTACATTCTTCTTATTCCATTCACTAGCATACAGCTGACATTTTAGGAGTCTTCAGTAAAAATAAATCAATTTTTACTGTTTATAATTTTCCTAAAGAAAAATAGTGGAGGTTAATTAATATATACCAGCATGCACTTCAACTTCTAAGTAGAGGTGAAGAAATCAGTGTCTTGACTCATTAAAGACTGAGTATTAAACTGGTACTAGCAGCAGTCAGGGGTAGATGAAAAACTATGCTGTAGAAAACAGACCAGGAGCTTCCAATTCTTGTCCTAGCCACCAACAGCCCAAAAGGACTGAGCATGTCCTTCTAACCCTCTGTTTTCCACCCAAAGAAATGCTGTTGAGGCAGGGCCCCCCTCTCTATGTATCTGTACATCACCAGCAGAGTCTTGCACAGGTCCTGCAGGACCTCCTGGTGAGCTGCCAGCAGTCATGACTGTACGTTCTCAGTATCACCACTGTGCTGAAACCCCGCCTGGAATTTCTTAAAACACGAAACCTTGCAAGAAGCTTCTCTGCCACATTGCGGCACTTCCAGTTTGTGATCAGAGACAATAATTACCCAGGAGATTGCTTAGTCAACAGGACTGCAGGGCATGCAGTCCCCTAGGTCTCCCACGAACTGTTCTTGGTCTGTTGCTCGTTACTTAGACAATGTTACCTCATATGTCACAGTATAGATCTTTCCATTAAAGCTTTGTGGACAGAGAACCCCAAATATAGGGTTGCTTAAGTTTAACATTTTATCTTTAAATGGTGGTGGCCCAAACATGTCCTGAGGGACTTGGTGTCTCCCTGTGCACGTGTCCCCACTAGACTCTTTCTGGGCAAAGGAACACCTGGTTTCTGGTTCACATGAAAGATCAAATGTGAGGTAGGTGCTGAGTGCTACTGAGACTAGTGTGTAATTTGGTTTATGCTGACAAATGTGATAAGAAGGCAAAATCTGATGTCTGTACACTTCCAGGGACAAATAGCTGCAGAGGAAGGAAGGCCTTCTGGCTGTTTGGCTTGAGCATATTTGCGCGGAGGAGCCCTAATCCTCATCTTACACTTACTTTCTATGTCTAACTTATTTGGATCTGTGCCTTCTTGCTCTCTGCCTGAGCTCTTCACCAAAGGCTTCTTTGGTGGCCTGAAGTGTTGGGGAAGTGAATGCCCTAGAGGAGGGGCTCCCAAGATGTGGATTCAGTTCTGCATATACGGGCTGCTCTCCCATTCCCTTCTAAGGACAGGTGCTCTAGTCCAATGCTGTTTAAGGCCATCGTTAGTATTTTCTTGACTTGGAGCTGCTAGGTATCACCTTTTTGATGAGTTACAAGACGTCACTGTTTTGCTGTTGTTGCCCAGCTCCTCTTGAGCTACTACCACTTTCTAACTGGAAGCTAGTTATGTACTAAATTGACCACAATCTCAGCAGCAATTTGCTATTAACACTGATCTAAAGATTTTGCAAACCAGAGCAAAGGACAGTGCTGTTTTGCCCTCAGAAGCAGAGCACAGGCTATGGAGGGAGATCAAGCATGGGATTCTCACTGGAACCCCAAATGGGAACAGAGATGCTAGAAGACAGATTTTAGGTCAGAGTCAATGACTGCAGAAAGTCCCGCAATGAGAGATGTGGTAGCTACTTCTCACAGTCCCCACTACTACATAGTACTTACAGCATCTCCACCGCACTGCTGCCTTTAAGCAGGCAGGGGAATAGCTCACTGATGACGGATGTGCCTCTCTGCCACGGCGGGGAGCAGGCTGGCTGTCCAACACTCACTTCTTTGACCGTGCACAGGTTGGCTGCCATGGTTTTGCATTTATTTTTGGCTATGCAATTATTTTGTTAAGTTGCAGTCCATTTAGATGCTGTAAAAACTTGCCTTTGTGTATGAAATATCTGTAATTAAATGTGTCCCCTCATTATTTCATTCCTGCAGGGTACTATCTGCTATCTAAAACTCTCATTTTCCTACACTTTTTCCCATTCACCTTTTTCTCAAAGGTAGTGTAATTTCCCTGGTGGCAGTAAGTACAGCTGATAGAGGGCTTGATCTTTGGGCTTTAGGAACTGATTCTTTCTACAACAGTAGTAATGCTACAGACATATCCTAAATAACTTGGTGAAAATTTAATACCATGCTGCCTAGCCTGGCTGAGTTGATGTAGGACAGAAATAATGTTACACATGTGGAGGAGGAACATAACCTTCCTGAAGCAGGAGAGGAAGCAGAAGAGGGTTCGTTCAGTAGGCAGCACATTTTTAGGCAATCCCTTATTCAGGGCACATTTTTAGTTTGCAGTAGTAGAAAAAACAAGTGCCCAGCTTCCAACATCTGCTTCACACTACGTGCTTGACTGATCACATCTCTCACTGCAGCGGCTCAACAGGCCTGCAGCACCAAGGTCACATGAAGGTGCAATCAGTCCTGTACAAAGCAGCTCTGACAGATGACCTCAGGTCTGTCCTGTCTAGCACATCTGAAGAGCCCATTTGGTTCTCTACTCAAGTCGTTCACAGTTCAGTCTGGCATCCCACCTCTGCAGCCTGATCTACACTCTGATTTATACTCATCTATCTGGTAACCTAATCAGGGAGTCTCTTGTTTAGTTCTCTTGAAAGTGTCTTTCTATAATAAGTCCATCTTTCTATATTATTTAAGCTGATTTATATATATATATATATTGTCCTGGGTTCAGCAGTAGCAGTCATTTCTCTCCTTCTTAGTAGCTGGTGCAGTGCT
>WYDI02028180.1:0-13397 GCA_009867235.2 Psittacus erithacus | reverse complement strand
GAGACTTCCTGAGGTCCTTTGTCATCTGAATTTTTCTTTCCTTCTGTGATTTTAATTCCCATGTATGTTTTGCCCTTACTGCAAGCAGTTGGGAGATGAGGCGTGGTTTCAAGGAAGTCAGTTAAGTTTGCAGATTTAAGGAGCAACTGTATTGGGTGGAGAGTTCATAGTCGGGAGTGGGGAGAAGAAAGGGTATGGTATTTGCAAGAAATACTATACAATGGGGTGATGAGTGCTCTGAAAAGTGAGGTGTGGGGGACACAGAACTCCTGGAGATGGTGAAGTCAAACCAGACCTTGGTGAGGTCCTCACTGGTGGAAGAAAGGTAGAACAATGTCATGACACTGAGACCATGACTGCATGGCCAACCACTACCCCCTTTCACAAAAGCCTTGTAAAAGCCATTCAATGAGAGACAGGAAAAGAGACAATAGAGGAGTTTCCGCGAAAAATCCTATCTCTACAACTTACACTGTTCCATAAGTGAGAGCTGCTTTATGCTCCACCAACCTCTGTGAATGTAATACTCATCTCAGCTGGAGGGAAAGGTGACTCTGACACTTATTCAAACCATCTCTGAAGGCTGAGTTGTTCCAAAGATTTCACCCATTGAATATCTCTGTCTCTAGCCTAGGTGCTCGCTCAGCCTTGTGACGGTCCTCTATTGGGTCCAGACAGACACCATTTCACCAGGTAATTAGTAGAAATTATGCAGGCCTTTCCCAAACATAGCATCACATGTTGATAGTTTGGGACATATCAAGCAAAAAAAGACAGCATAAAATTTGATCATAGGGTAGTTTGAGTTGTTCAGCATCATTGCCCAGAAACCATGCATTTGTATGAGTATCTGGGCTTGGCCCGACAAATGGAGTATTTTGTAGAAGAAAACCTTGAACGCTGAAATCCAAAGATTTGTGAAATTGGAAGCAAAACAAAAAAATTATGCTCTCCATACGACATAAGGTCTTGGTGAAAGAAGAGTGCATATTGTAATCATGGCCAGTCACAAAGATAAGCTTAGGGCTTGTTCACTTAAGGAGGAGTGTCTCAGATCTCTTTTAAAAAAGATGATATTTTCATTCATCATCCATTAGAACAATTTGAACACTTCTTAAAGTTATTTCAAGTGGTTATAGACAACTATTTTCAAACTGTGTGTGCAGACAATAAAGACTGGATGTTCTCCTTTGAGAAATAACTAAAGTCTTCTTAGTTACACCATAATAATTGATATGACAAGCTCCAAATTTTTTCCTTTCCATCTTTTTCTCCTTCATTTCTTACTGTAATTTCTATTCAAATGAAATCTTAAATATTCTGCCCTGACCTTTGCTGAAAGGGATTTAATTACCTGCAGAGTTTACATAAATTATATGGCCTGTTTGTCTAGGATTAATCCTACACAGAGATCAATAGAGCCATGGAACATCAGAATAAAATGGCTTCTTGCAAATGCCACCAAAGGTCACAAAAATGTTTCTGGAAAGAGGGGACAAGAGACGTTTTGTGACACATTCCTGTCGTCAGCCCAGTGTATGTCACTGTGACTGCCTCTGCAGCCACTCAGGGATGATTTATCAGCTGTTAGAGGACATTTGGTACAAACGCACTGTTAGAACCAGCTGAGTAAATTTAATTGAATGTGGTGATGACTACAATTAATCATTCTCAAAAAAAGGCTCAAAAAGTGTGAGAGGTATAATACATTGACCATAGCACAGATAAACTTCTTTTCATATCAGTCTTTGGAAACAACCCCGTGCTGCCACAAATGCCATGCCAGTTTCCACGCAGAAAAGACAGCTCTTACTCTTCATTTATTAGATGGGAAGGACACATAGAGTAATGCATAGTCAGGAGACTCATTATAAGTGACATGCTTGTAGCTTGGAAGAGCTGCTTTCTGTGTGCCCTAGGTACATGTTTACCAGCAAATTTGAGTTCATTCTCATATTAGGTTGACAGACTAATGCAGTGAAAGTGCAACACAGTGAACTCTTCCAGACTCATAAGGTGAAATGGAGTGCCACGAAGTGTTTTTCCTGTGCTAAAAACAAACTGGGTTGAGAATGGGAGACAGACAGACAGTATCATACCTGTTAAAGCAGTGATGTGAAAAACCTCAAAGACTTCACTATATGTGATTTACACTGTAGACTACAATCTCATTTTTCCACTGAGAAAACTTCTGATTTTGACAACGAATGGCCATTTTCAGACCCCCACCAGAACCAAGCATGAGGTGCAAAGCTCTTTGCTTATATTACTGATGTGAGGGCAGGTTTCCACCTAGCAGCTCCCACTGTGATAGATTCTGAAAGTGGCCAACACTCGATGTATGCAGCTCTTACAACTTCAAGTCAATTAGCTCTGTGCCAAAATAGGAACTGAGCTTTTAAGAAAATCAGATCCTCACTGTGGTGGTTAGCATGCTTTTTTTTCTAAATCTGAACCAGATGAGCAGGACAATTATAACTTGACTTTTAGAGCCACAGGTTGCAATTCCTGACTCTGAAAGAGGGAAAAAAGAGACAAAGTGATATCGCAGTTTGCAGAAATGTGATGGAGGACTCTGAAAAGAAACATATTTTGGGTCCCTGTGTGTATGCCTTTCTCAGCTCCACTTGTGATAAAATTCTAATGGCAAGTGAGACTTACAAGTTTTATCTCCAGATTATGAGCTGTTGGAGCTGTAATAAACATAGATTATAAACCAAGTAGGAAAGTTCATTTTATTGTATGTGTGTATGATATAGCACAACAGCACTTGACCAAGGTCTTCTGTTATACAAAGCAGTACAGCATGCAATTGTATACATAAGAAGATGACTTGAAGCTGTAGCTTCATTCTGAGTATGGCTGGATTCAGGCCCTCAGTTTGATCCACTGTGGAGGGAAGGCTTAGAAGTTGAATTTGAAGTGGGATGAAACTTAAATATTTAAACAGCCCCAAAAACCCAACAGCTTTTTGATGTGGAATTATGCTTTGAACAGCATTAGCAATATTAACAACATTTTAATTACTATGCAAGCCTCTTTCAGCAAGCCTGGAGTCAGAACACCATGCTGAGGGAGCATTCAAACAGAAATGATACACTTAGGGTAATAAAATGCCCATTGTTTCTATGTCCTATAATAAAGCCTGGAAACCACAGGCGAGATCAGGACCATATTTTGCAGAGTACTGCATATACAAGTAGGATGAGACAGACCTTCCTCAGCAAACAGACCAAGGGAGAAGGAAGGAGAATAGTGGGGATGAGGAAAAGGGACTTCACTCCATTGCCCACTTTGGTGAGAGCTGCAGTGGAGCCCAGTTCTGCCTTCTCACAATGGGCAGTACTGCCTACAAGTGCTAGCTGCAGCTTAGATGGACTTTTTATAACATGGTGCTTCCAGCAGCAACCCTCTTTTCTGAATTGAAGTCTAGATATTTCAGAGGAGTCTGCTCACTTGGTGTGTGTATTGCTTTGTATCAACCAGCATAGGATGCACTTGGTACCTTGTACAGCAACAACGGGAAATTGTCTATTAAGTGTCTGTCGAGCAACAGGGAACACTGATTGCTGGTGTAAAAAGGCAGTTAAAATAATTAACAAATGAAAGCATCCTTGATTTTTTCCTCCATTTCCCATGGTGTTATGTTGATATTGTGGGTTAGGCTGAGCATGTACCTTTTATGTGGCTGCTAAACTCAGTGCCATCACCAACTCTGAGGCAGGCAGCTAACACTTAGATTTTACAACAGATCTGTGAGGATGTTTTCCTGGTTTTGTTATCTGTTGTGAAGTGGCAATTGTATTAATACCAGCCCATTTTGGCTTAGCCCAAGGAGCAGGCTCCCAGCAGGCAAGAGATGAAGGGCCCTTTGGTGAGCAGTGTTGTGTTAGAGCAGCTCACTCACTGATCAGGGCACATGAGGCACGTCTGTAGCTTCAGTCGCATCTCTGAAGGCACTTTTGAAATTCTCCTTTCCATTGAATCTTAAGAGATTCTTTGGCTTTTGGTATTCTTAGCGGATGGGGATATGGGACAGATTGTAAACTGTACAATTTTACAACTTTGCTGTAAAAGCAGACCATAACAGCTGTGCAGTTAGGCATTGTGAAATTTATACTTCTACTTAATCTGTTCCAGGGACCTAGCTCGGAGTTTCTGCATGTGGTTTTTTGTTTGATATTTTGTTTGTTTGTTTGTTTGTTTCTTTACCTAAGACAAATGCAACAGTCAGGGCTGGTGAGTAAAATGTCTTATCAATGGATTGTGGTGGTAGTAACACAGGAGTTTAATTCAGATGGATATATCTACACCATTGTTATGTCCTTAGGGACTATGTTATATGCTAATGTGAAAGACCCAGAAATGGTCCATAGAACCATGTTTTAAGGACTTCTAATTTAAAGTTTGATCATGCAGTTACATGATGATCTATAAGAGAGAGGTAAGAGGGGGATATGCATTCATTTCTCTTACAGGTCTGGACACTACCACCAGAGATCATAAAGCAATTTTTAGGTTGTGAGCTTCGTGCTCCAGTGGATGAAACACACTTAAAAAGAAAACAAAATTAATGATTAAAAATTGAATGGAGTAACAGCAGCTTTTTATCTGTGATGTTTCATTAGTGCAAATCTGTGCAAAACCAAAAAAAAACAACCAGCTCGTCTTGGCTTCTTTAGACATTTCTAAATATTCTTAATTAATATACAATAATTAAAAATCCAAAATCCCTGAAAAAGTATTACAGACATTATCATTCTTGGCATAGTAAAAATTAAAACCAGTAGTTACTGAACATAAAGCATATTTTACCACATCTAACCTTAGCTATGGCTACAAATTCTCATCATTCCTTCACTAATAAATATTAGCCCAAGGCAAAACCTTTTTGGCGTTCTGCTTCTTCTAACCATCCAGGATATGTGTGTGTTAGTACCTAGATCATTTTATGTGCCTTTCCATGAGATTATGAAGGGGCTGTGGCATTTCACCCCTTCTTTCCGATGTACTTCATGCCATCCCAACTGGTAACCAAGCACAGCAAATGTTTGTGCACAGAGCTGAAACAAATCAGCACTGATGCCACCGCTGAGAACTGTGTGACCTTTGGCGGAGGAGCCCTGCTTCCAAGATCCAGCGGGCCATGAGGATTAATTTTACAGTCTGGACAGAGTCCTGGATTCCAAGCATAGAAATTGGATGTTTGTAATAAGCTATTTACAGTTGCAGTTCTATTATTTTTATTGGTCCTCAAGGACTCACAAACAATGCTGCACATTTTGGTCACCATCTTCTAACTCATTGTGTATTCACTGTCTCCATAAATAGATGTTGCTTTTTGGACAGCATCCTCCATATCTCTCACATTGGGCTAGGAATTGCAAAGGCTGAGAGCAAAAGAAGAGGCACAGTTTTCTCAGCTCCCACAAAGAGTAGCTACAGCTGCGTCGCAAAAGAAAAAGGAAAAGTTGGGACCTACAGGAATAACTGCAGCATTTTTAAATTACACTTCACATATTTGCAGAATGTCCATAAGGGGAAAGTCCTACCAGAACTTAAACATTCAGACCTAATCTCTTCATGTTATTGCAATCAAAGCCTTTCCTCACCACTTACCACTGTACCTGAGTACTACAGATATGCTATTCAGCACATTTTATCTTAGCATGTAGTTTTTATCCAGTGTACAAGGCTCAGGCAAATCTCCATGGGCAACTCATTCTATATATATAAGGTATGTTGATGTAAGAGGTGTGAGTCATTTTTCCTGCATGCCCAGCCTAAGGGCTTCAGAGTAAGGACACAAGCAATTCAAGAGTCAATTTGGCAGTTGAACTTATAAACCTTAACTCTGGCAGGCACCATTTTCCTATCATTCAGATTTTCTTCCCCTATGAATCTGTAGAACATTGCAAATTCTCAGTACAGGCAGTACAGATTTGTCAATCATGGAGCTGGAAAGCTTCATATACCCAGAATACCTGGGCTCTACTGCATTTCAAGCAGTAAATTTGGTCCATATCTTGCTCTTTGAAGCAGTTGTCATGAATCAGCCTCACAAAATGACTGATAGATACGTCTTATTGTAATAATGTTAAGTAAAGGTTAAAGCAAAACTGGATGAAGACTGCAGCAAGCACCTGCAGAGGAATCACGGATTAACTTATAAAGTGAATTCAAAAGATTTTTTTTTCACACTTTCTAATGAAAAGACTGGGGATGTTAAACATGAACTGAGAGGGGGAAAGGGGTTATTATGTACTCCAGTCCAAACTTGTGTCATCATTACACTGATGGTATCAGTATAATATTTTGTTCAAAAATTACAGGAGTGAAAGGAAAGAAAACTGATGGGAAGAGGCAAGACCCTCAGTAGTGTTTGAGGGGAGCAGACATACAATCCCATAGTCAATTATTAACCAAGGTCAATATTTATAGCACAAGGAACCATTTTACATGTACATTATTTATGTAGAGAATTGTAATGAGCACTTCATGCTTGAATAGAGAATGTATATGGTGGGATAATTTTAATAAGAAAGCTGCCTGTCATAGGAAACAGGATGTATCTCCTCAGAAGTGGTCTATGTGTCTGTCTGTCTCTCACTTTTACTCTGATTGAATCAATCAATATTTTCCACCATTACAATTCATGATCAGAAATATCCTTCAGCTGTAAGTTGGCAAGGATGGGATGAGACTGTTTAGACTTTGGTTTTGAAGCTCCTATTTATGCAAACTTAATCCAGACTGTGGATTTTTCTTGGAAAATGATAATGTAACCTAAATTATGTGAGGAACTCCAGCTATCCATTCCACATATTCAAATAGACAGAGGCCACTGCTGGGAGCATTTTCACTCCTTGACTTGATGTAGTTTTAGAATCATACTTCCATTTGCCTCATGAATCCTTCCTCCTTCCAGAGTGTGTATCAAGGATAAGGATGTGATAAAGCCTTGAACTAGGAAATGACAGCTTTGCTGTGGCAACTGCTGAAGAAACAAGCGGTGGGGTTATATGACTAACATATGAGCCTTTGCATTTGGGATTTGGCTCGCATTCCACACATTCATACAGCATCAGTCATTCACTGAGAGCCCGCTCTTTATGCCATTGCTGTCACACACAGAGAAGAATATCACAGTACGCTGAGTAAGGTTTTAAAGGAATTTAAGCATATAAAGATGCTGAATGGCTTCTAAAAAAGTTTCCACATATACCTAAGTACACAACTTTTGAAAGGCACCTCTGAAAACTTCATAAAGGAGCTATGTGCATCTTAAAGTGCTTGAAAACATTGTAATTGAAAGCAAGTAAATTTCTAGCACTCTTGTCTGCAATTTTTAACAGGGACTGGAGATCTCTAAATGTTCTGGACTCTTCAGTGGTTGTGTTCTTTTGAAAATCCCAGCCTAAGACCTTATCCAGTGCCGTGCCAGCAACATCAAAGAGAGGAAGCTTAGCAAAGTGATTTAGAAGTTGGTATTAACAAGCGCTCTAAATCAATCCAAAACATGTCTCATGCTGGGTGACGTCTGTTATTGATCAAAGGGACATGACAAGTCAAGTCAAGGAAACATGACTGGGAAAATAATAAAACAGCACCAATGAATGTTTCACGGTTTTTCTTAGTTAGAATTGCTACACTAACGTACACTGCTGGCCAAGAGGTGATCGACTGTGGGATACTCCCTAGACAAAAAGGAGACTGTGTACATTAGAGGAACAGTAAAAAATCACTTCCAGCTTCACAATTTACTGTTCAGTCTGCAATTTATTTATGTTCTTAACATTAAGACTGCACCAAACTAATTCTTTTCTGACAGATGATATGCTGCTTAAATAGCACAGTAGATGGGTACTTCTTAAGGACCTGGCAAAGCTCTTGGTACCCCTGTGAAAAGCTATGGGAGATACTGTCAGTTCACAGACCTGCTGGTGGAGTTAGATAGAATAAGTAGAAAAGCTAAAGAAGCTGGAGGACCAGCTTCCTAGATAGGGCTCTTCTCAAAAAGAGCCATCTACAGGGACAATCACCTTCCCCAGATGAAGCTTGTTCCGTAGGGTCACTGAAGACAACTTCTGTCCCAAACAAAGTTAGACTATTGTTGTTGCTTGCTGGGTAGAGTTGTGTTATTTCTTCTTTTTCTGTTGGAGCTAAAAATCTGGATGGAAAACCTCTTAGTGGCAAAATTTCTGAAGGCCACCCACATGTCCCTTTAACTTAGATCTCTCTTACTTAATACAGAGGTAACAAGTCTCCTGAGGGAACAGGAGGAAGGGATTATGTTGCAGAATTACAGTCATCTGCAGGGAAGGAAGCACATGAAGCATGTATGTTTTACAGAAGGAGCTCAGAACAGAGTGAGATAAAAGCCCTTTGTTGCCTGGAAAGAAGGATGTTCATGCTCCAGGCGCAGATGAGGGAGGCGATGTGAGGTCATGACTGAGAATGGTGAGGTGAACTAGGGCTGAGTACCACCTGATATGAACTGGCAAAGGAAGGGAGGGTGCCCTGTGGTGGTATGGCTGTTTCATCATAAAATGACATGGCTGCAGGCTGTCCTGGAAATGCTGCACCTTGTATATGGGTTTTGGGGTGAACAACATTATAATGCATCAAAAATTGCACTGACACTGCAAGATAGAAAAAACATCAACCCGCCTGCATCACCTCAGAGTCTTCTTAGAAGGGACTTGTAGCAGAGCAAATCAGTTTGCACTCTTGCTTTATGTTTCTTTGGTAGCATAGTTAATGAATTAAACACCAGCAACCTTAAAGCTGATGTAAGCTGCTCCATTGCTGCTCTAAAGAAAACTACACTGGTCCAGCTGTGCCGCTGCAGAATAACTCAAGACAGCTGGAGACACGGTTAAAGAAACATAGTCCTCCACAGCTGGGACTCCTAATGAAGGAATATCTCATGATGATCTCAGAGTACTGCTACTACGGAGGAGGGAAACCCTGGAGACAAGGGAAAGATAGTCTTTGGGAGGTGCAAGATTCTCACAGTTACCCAGAGAGAGTAGTTGTGTGTGCAGGAGAGCTAGTGCTGCCTGGCTTCCTATGGATTTGTGCCTGTGGTGAGATTCGTGGTTGTCTGATCTGAAACAGATGCCAAACGGAGCTTTTATCAAAGCTAGGGAATTAAAAATATCTCTCTCCCAGAAGGATTCTTTTCCGAGTCTTTCCCCCAGTGAAGGGATTTATAGTCTGTCTCTCTCCTACCTGCCTGCCTAAGACTCGCAGGAATTTGCTACTGCTTTGTGTGACTGCAATAACAAGAGCTAGTGGATTAAAAATTCATCAGATGGAGGAAGGATGCACACACACAGACAGAGCATGATCCACGTTTTTAGGAAAAGAGACTGAAAATACAGCTGATGGGGGATGTCCTGACATAGAACTTCCTTAGCCCCCGAAACATCTTCCTGGTCTGGAAGTTTTTTTTGTTATGTAAGGAGTGGGAGGTGAATGACAAAGCTGCGCAGTAAGGGCACTGAGGCCTTAAAGCTGGCAAAAATGAACCTGTTATTTTCAGCTACTCTAAAGAGCTCTGGATAAAAACAATCCTGCAAGCTCCCTGCCTGACCTATGTAAAAGGAGTTTCACCGGCTTGCATCAGTCAGCCACTGACTCTTCTTATGTTAACCAGACCAGCATTATTGTATTATGCTTAATGGAGCTCCTTATATCATTCCAGCCTTGCTTCCTTTTTCTGATCCCTGTGATTTCCCACCCTCCCATCACTTCTCCATCATCTCAGCTGGAGTATGCATACGTGCTCCTCTTTCTCCTGTACCAGACACCGCTGCAGTGCAGTGCTTATGATTACAAATCATCTCATTAAAGCCAGACAGCCACTCGGCTGGATGCAAATTACTGACCTCCTCAATTTATGAATGTCAGACTTTTCAGGGTGGGCATGCAGGGGGGAGCAGGGTGGAAAGCGTTCCATTAAATGGTATCCATCAACCCTATCACATTTATAAGCTAATAAAAAGGCTAAAATGAAGTTCATTGGGACTGGCTGGACCAAGTAGTACCAGCTGGTTCTATGAAATATTAATAGAAACAAGACTTGTCTCTGCGCTACAGTCTGTTAGGTGAAAGGATGATACTGTTATTGATAAGTTACCGCCCTGTCCATTCTTCTGAGTGGCATCTTCAATTTCCTTTCTGGCAGTGTTAATCCTCCTATGTAAGTGACAAGACAAGGCTAAAACACAGCAAATCCTATTACCGAAGAGTAAAGACACAGATTTTACAGGGGTTCAAAAAGATAGTCTTGACTTGCAGGTGATACCTACTATTTTGACCCTTTTCCATCGTCTATGAACTTTGCTGTCTTCCTGTAATTCAGATACGTAGCTTTGGCTTGAACTGGGGGAGGGAGATGTGTCAGGAAAGGTCTCTGACCTGAAGTCCTATGGGAAAAACACACAAAGAGTATTGAAGAGTTCAGACCACAAAGCACTGCTTAGCAGCATGGCAGAAGAGCTTGTCACAGACTGGATGACAAAGGTTTTCCCACTGTGGTGGCTGCTCAGTTCATCAAGTTCTTAGATTTATTTTGAATTAGGAATAAATGCATACTAAAATAATCTGCTGCTTGCTGGGATATCTAGACAACCTTGACATTCGCATCTCCAGGCAATTAGCACAGATCCAGACAGATAAAAAACTAACAGAAAAGCCTGACAATGAACAGGCCTGCACTAATCTCAAAGATCTGCAGATGGCTCTTTCAGGTTGCATGAGCACTATACCATTAGAGGGAAGGAAAGGCTACCAAGTGACGTCTGTCCTATGACAGACCATTTCCATTCATGTTAATATCAATTAAGAACTTCTCACCAGTTCTGACGAGCATTTTCATCTAGCCTGGGCCAGCCAGCTGGGGTGGCAGGGGGGATCTCTGCAATTATTGGGAAGAACAGCCCATAAAAGAAAATTACATCAACTAATGGAGGATATCTCTTTGAGACACTGGAAGCAAGAGTTTTGCAAAGACAGAAAGATACATCATAAATTTTTTTTTCTTCTACATGTCCCTCCTCCAAAGATAATGGCCAGTCACAGGCTTTTAGAAACAGAATAAATGCACTATAACATATCCCTTGGCAGATACAGGCAGATGCAATGATAAATTAGCTGGCGGGTGGAAGACTACCTACTGTGAGAAGAACAGGTTGTCAAACAGATTCATTTATGGTCGTGAGAGTGATCAGTTGGATTCTGAGCGGTTAGTGGAAATAATTGTATCACACATAAACAGCATGCTACTTACAAAGGACAGATATGCAGTTGAGTAGATAGCAGAAGCACAACTTGTCATTCAGCAAACATGCAAGCAATAAATCTGAAGCTTAAAGTCAAGTACTTTAAATTTTCCCCAAACAACTCAGAGCAGAGCTCAAGCATGAGCAATGTCAGTCAAAAAGGTGATAGCAGCAATGAAAGGCTGGCAAGCAGTTTATAGCAATATATTTATGGTTTTGTCTCACCCAGAGGGGACAAGGGCCAAATGAGTCTTCAAAAAACAGTAGCTGTTGCACACACAGACATTTATTTGCCAAGTGTCATGCTGCATAACTGCTTAAAGCCAAAAAGTATCCATTACTACAGTGAGCAGATGTAAGCACGAATAACAGGAAAAGAGCGCTGCTTAAGAGAAGTTTAGCAGTGATATTCAAAATGATTCAAAATACGAGAACATATGCAAAAAATCTCTCCAGGCAAAAATAACCCAGCCATATCCTCACAAAACATTTATATTAGTTCCACTTTTTACTAGAAATGTTAGCATTTTAAACCATCTTTTAGGAGCAGTTTGATGGAGTTGCTACTCCTGAAAAGATGAACATGAGCTTATCAGAAAATAAACACCCCTTGAGCTGGATGAAGGGTAGACAGCAGTTAACATGTCAATATGCACTGTCTTACCACTGCACAGATCATGGCCTGTCTTGATGTGCTCACTTTAAGGAAAACAGCTGGTTGCAATATTTTTTTCTGTCAAAAGTGAACTGGACTTGTTAAAGGGGATGGGGAATACTTCAGTGAAACACTTCTCTTCCACAGATCAGCATCTCCTGCTTCAGAGAGGTGAACTACAGCAGAAAAGAAATGGGTAGAGCAAGCAAGTCAACACCAGTCACAAAGGCACATGGTCTTCGCTTGCTCTCCACGGCACCAATCTGCCCAAGGGCAGCCGACTTTCAAAGTGCCACAAGCACTTCTCAGCCAAATGCTTTTCTGCAGGACTGACACTCCAGTTTGAGAAGAAACAACAAAAGAATAGGAAATCATAGAGTTTGTAGATCATAAACATTCTGGTGTTTGGCACTGATGGAACACCTTGTTTGAGTTTTTGGAGAAGAAAGAGTTAGGCACAGGAATCCTACTATCCTTTTCAGTCCTCACAATCCCTTAACTAAGAAGAAAATGCTATGAAGTACTTAGAAAATAAGATCATAGAATCATAGAATCATAGAATAGTTGGGGTTGGAGAAGAACTTAAGATCATCTAGTTCCAACCCTCCTGCCATGGGCAGGGACACCTCACACTAAACCATGCCACCCAAGGCTCTGTCCAACCTGGCCTTGAACACTGCCAGGGATGGAGCGTTCACAACTTCCCTGGGCAATCCATTCCAGTGCCTCGCCACCCTTACAGGAAAGAACTTCTACCTTATATTCAATCTAAACTTCCTCTGTTGAAGTTTGAACCCATTACTCCTTCTCCTGTCACTACAGTCCCTAATGAAGAGTCCATCCCCAGCACCCCTATAGCCCCCCTTCAGATACTAGAAGGCTGCTATGAGGTCTCCACCAGCCTTCTCTTCTCCAGGATGAACCGCCATAACTTTCTCAGCCTGTCTTCATACGGGAGGTGTTTCAGTCCCCTGATCATCCTCTTGGCCCTCCTCTGGACTTCTTCCAACAGTTCCATGTCCTTTTTATGGTGAGGACACCACAACTGCACACAAGACTCCAAGTGAGGTCTCATGAGGGCAGAGTAGAGGGACAGAATCACCTCCTTCGACCTGCTGGTCACAATACTTTTGATGCAGCCCAGGATACGGTTGGCTTTCTGGGCTGTGAGCACACACTGAAGCTGGCTCGTGTTCAGTTTCTCATCAACCTACACCCCCAAGTCCTTCTCCTCAGGGCTGCTCTGAATCTCTTCTCTGCCCAGCCTGGAGCTGGGCCTGGGATTGCTCCCACCCAGCTGTAGGACCTTGCACTTGGCATGCTTCAACTTCATCAGGTTGGCATCAGCCCACCTTACAAGCGTGTCAAGGTCCCTCCGGATGGCATTCCTTCCCTCCAGCATATCAACCGAACCACACAGCTTGGTGTCATCGGCAAACTTGCTGAGGGCACAC
>WYDI02028178.1:0-56484 GCA_009867235.2 Psittacus erithacus | reverse complement strand
GCAACTAAAAACATCGGTGTTATCAGTGCTGTTCCCAGGCTGAAAGTCAAAACCACAGCACTGCACCAGCTACTAAGCAGGAGAAAAATGACTGCTACTGCTGAACCCAGCACAATCTTCCCTTCCAAAATCCTTCCACCTGCATGAACTGGATACTGTTCTCTCCAAGTGTTTCCCAGTTGGATTGCTGCTCTGAGCTGTTGGCCTGCTTTTGTGCTTGTTTCAACTTTTGAAAGTAATGGCATTCAGTGACCATGTTAGGATTTTGATGCACTGTCATAAAAGGCAAAGCAAACAACCAGTCTTCTGCTTCATTTTCATTTATTGTGGGATGTAATCCTGTTGCCCAAGTGAAGCTGAAATGGCTGATGCACACTTTGTGCTCAACAGAATTTTAATGAGAAAAATAAGAAAATAATCTGAGTGCCGCTATTAAATTCCAGTTTTACATTAGTTCTGAATGCTTATATTCTTTTTCCATTAAATATAGTATGAAAAGTAACAGTATTAATAACAAAATTTTAGAGGTTAGCAAGAAATATATGGGAAACCATGTGACAGGTAGCTAAGCGTCACTGTTTGAGATCTTTTTGATTTTGTGGATGACTGGATATCTCTTTGATGGTTAGTATTTGCCACAACTGTATGTACAGCTTTGATATTTGATTAAAGAAAAATAATTATGTGACAAAATGAAAGAAAAAAATAGAAAAAATACACAGTAAATTTAACAGGTAGGGTTTTTATTAAAACACAAACACACTTCAACTTTTATCAGTAGTCTAAATTCAATATACATAAAAGTTCTTCAGTTTGCTATCAAGGGACCTAGTGGTCTCAGATATAGTAATTTCAAATATAATCTATGGATTTTACTGACAGATTGTCCAAATGGTAATATTAACTAGCTCCCATGCTTTAATTTAAACATGATCATGTTATTTCAGTCCCTATATAGATTTATGGAATGCTTTTCTGCCGATGGGAAAACAGTTTTAGCATTTATGAGAGTTGCATATATTTTTTGGGGGGAATGGGAAAGAACCTTTTAATTTCATCTTTGCTTTAGCAAAACAGTTCGGTCATCTTGAGGGTATGTCTTGAAGGGAAAGGCACTCGTTTTCAACTGGCAAATTTCTAATATTAGGTTTTAGGCTATAAAAAACCTCACCCCCAAACCGTTTTTTACTTCACTGCTTCTCGTTGATAAAATCCAATCAGCCCAGAGGGGATTTCTAATTCTAGCAATTGCACCAGATGATTACTACCTACAGGAGCAATCACTTCTAGTGCATCACCTGCGGACTGATGAACCATTTATTATCAAGGGTTTAATTGCATTTAAGACATCCTTGTGGCAATATACACACACACGTATACCTAGTTTATACATATGTATAAATACATACCACTTGTTAGGGATGGAAAATGTTCAGTTCAGATAAGAATCTGCAAAATTAAAAATATCCAGATTATCTTAGAAACACTTGAATCTAGAATACAGGCTCACAGGCTGTGTTCACCCTTTTGTGGATCTAGTTAAAGACAAGAATTGAAGAAAAAAGAGAGGGAAAGTGTGTGTGTGCATGGTATTATTTATTTGAATCTTGATGGGAGTTGTTACATAGTAGCTGGGATTTGAGATGAAGATTTTGGGGTTCTTGTTCAACCTTATCTATTTATTACAATTTTTAAATTACTATTTATTGCATGTCTGGTTTTAAATTATTGTTTGAAAGTGAACTGGTGTTGTGGGTTTAAGAGGCTTATGATGGGACCACCGGCAAGAGATGGTTCCTTGCATGCTCTGCACAAATGGGCAGGAAAGGACCCCTGGGACGCAATTAAATGCTTATCAGCACTGGGATTTGTTTTAACTGAGTAACTTTGCCATTTTCTGTATTACTGCTTCAAACAGTGCCAGATGTATTTAGCAAAACGTACTCCAGATCACAGTTGTTGTTGTTAAAGCTGGGAGCCAGTTGCAAAGTGTAGATCAAGCCAGCCCTAGATACAGGCTGAGGCAGGAGAGAAAAGTGACATGAAATGCTTCTCTCCTGGTCCTGAAGCTGAGTGGAAAATGACACAAACACTGGCACCATGAAGGAAGCCTGAAGGCTTATTTAAATTATGTTACTGGGGCACTCCTTACTGTATCAGCTGGAAAAAGCCGGAGTGTGTGGCCTGCTGTCTGTGTACAGTTCTGCACAACAGGAAGTCTAGAGGAAAAGGGAATTTGGTTTAAGCAGAAATGTGAAGACAAAAGAGTTGTATGAATCTGTCACTGAGACAGTCAGAGTTAGAGATATGAATGTGAACTTCACTCACTTGTTGTGGTTAGTTTTCTAATACAATCCTGCATGGGTGAGCTGCTCTGGCCAAGTGCTGGGGAAGCTGCTTTACCAAGTGCTTGGCTAGTGCCTTGCTCAAGGTCTGTCCTTCCTTTCCATCATCTTCCTTTAAGGCATTCTCTCCACAGCTAGGGCCATGGAATTAGGGTCTTTGCAGACTATTTACAGTGGAGGAACATTTGTTCTTCTGGGTCCTTGGGAACCTGGGTGCTATCTGCAACTAAAATGTGAATTCCATGGTTAAAGAGATTGATGAGGCAGCCCAAATGAGAACATTTCCAAAAAGTGAATCTTGCAACTATTCTGGATTCCATTAGAGACTTCTAACATTGTTCATTAATATAGAGTTAATCTATCTGCTCTGTAATGAGAACATTGTAAAATATGCTACAAGCAGCAGCATCTAAATATTTTTTATGAGAGATAATATACATCGGATCAAGTCCTGCTTGCCTCATTCATGCAGCTAGTCCCATTGAATTTAAATGGGAATGCCACAGTGAATACAGCAAGCAGGATCGGTCCTATATGTATTATTTCTATGTTTCATTTTCCTCTTGATTTTGGTTTCATTTATAATTAACAGTGTACTGATTAAATCATTAACTGTATAGTACATCTTTCATCAGTGGCATGTAGATCCTAATGTACTGTAACCCGTTGCTGGGAGATAGCTATGAAAGTTTTGATTTATGAAGGCAAATATTTTCTGTTCTGCTATCATTTGTGATCAAGAAATGATACAAACAAATTTGTCTTAGATAATCACTTCCTCATGTCTGCCAGCACCAGAAGATTCCTCATAAGGTGTCTGGGATGAAGGAGAAGATGAATTTTTAGTTCTTTTGGGGTATATTAAACCCTGGGAGCTTCTTTGAGGTACGAAGTGTAGAGACTAGAGATTTACTGAACTGAAGGGAAGGGCCCTTGCTTTCACCTTGCTGCTGTCAAGATGATGGCAGGGTAGAGTCAGTCCCACTGGAAATGACTATGTAGATTTTGTCTTCTTGTTTTATCCCAGCTGCTGAAGGTCTGAAGTTTTAAATGCTTTGTCCTCTAGGTCGATCTAATTCAATAATTGTCTCAGCAACTTTGCATTGTAATATTCTCATGAAAAGCATCTAACTTACCTTGGCAAATGTTGTAAAGAAGTATTGCATTTATAAACTTTATTTTCTTGGCAATATCTTATGGCAGCAGCCTTTTAAGTGCATCACAAAACTACCGTCATCTTCACAGGGTGGTAGATAGTGGCTATTGGGATACCTTGGAAAGATATCCACCATCTCCTGGCTGGAGAATAATGTCCCTGGAACAGATGCTACAGTACTATCTCCCAAACGTTCAGCAATTCACAGGGCTCATCAGTGGTGCATTATTAGCAGTTCTTTATCCAGTAGATGCCAATGTCATACTTAACACACAAGGCATTGATTGCAATAATGAAGGTTTAAAATATCTTCAGCAAAACACAAAATAATTTGAATGTTGCCATAGGAGAAATAATCTCACAAAAATACCTCTGGGTATTTAAATATCGTTTTCATTTACAAATATAGCTCCTGATTCTGATCCCATCTGCATGAACCAAAACTAAAAGTGAAAAGTGGACTTACGTTTGGCATAAGATGCAATTTAAGACTTCTGATGTTCCAATTCCTTCTCTGCAGCAAAGTTCTGTGACGTGGCTTATTTCCAATAGTGAGAAATAGTAGCCACAAGGTGTCCTCACAAGAGAAATGCTTGTAGCCAGCTCTTCAAATACAGGCAATTGTTTCTGGTTGAACCTGTGCAAACCAAGTCAGTGCTCCTTCTTTTTAGGCATCTGGTGGGTTTGGACACCTACATGGGCCAGCAATGTGCTCTTGTGATAAAAAAAGTGAATGGTATCCTGGGCTGGATTAGAAGAAGCATTGCCAGCAGGTCATGGGAGGGGATCCTTCCCCTGTGCTCAGCCACACCTGTAGCACTGTTTCCAGTTCTGGGCTCCCCGCTACGAGTGACATGGATATACTGGAGAGAATCCAGTGAAGGGCCATGAAGGTGAGGAAGGGACTGGAGCATCTCTCCTGCTGTTCAGCCTGAGGAAGAGAAGGCTTAGGGCGGTCTTATCAATGTATATAAATACCCTAAGGGAGGGTACAAAGCTGACAGAGTCAGGTCTTTTCAGGGGTGGCCAGTGGCAGGCCCACAGGCAATGAACACAAACTGAAGCACACGATGTTCCCTCTGAATCTCAGGAAGCACCTTTTTCTCAGAAGGGTGATCGAGCACTGGTGCAGGTGACCCAGGGAGTTTTCCTCCTTGGAGATATTAAAAAGCCATCTGGACATGGTCCTGGGCAACTGGCTGTAGGTGACCCTGCTTCAGCAGGAGGGTTGGACCAGATAAGCTTCCAGAGGTCCCTGCCAACATCAACCAGTCTGTGATTCTATGAACTAAAATTATTCTTGTGGCAGTGCTTCAGGTTCCTAAAATACTTGGAAAGCCAGTGTGGCTGCTTTAGCTGACCCATTTGATGAGTAATACCCAAAGATATTCTAGTCTTAGGATTAGCTGGCCAGTAAAGGTTAGCTGGCAAATCATCTGAAAATCGTAACAGGATAATTTTATTTTTGTTTGAAAAGTAGTTATTGAAACAAAGAGAACAACTGCCACTCACAGCAAAATGGACTTGCTCAGTCACTTCCAACTGTAGCTTTGCTGTTGCCCAGCAGTATCAAGACAGTGTAAGGAAACTGGATATCTCTGTGGTGCCTCAGAAAGCAGTCTGCTATAGCACCTCCATGTGGGAGTACTGACTGGAAATGTCACAGAAGAGCAGATCTGTTAGCTGCCAGCAATAATGCACAGGGTTCTGCTCTCACAAACTCAATGAAACTCAAAAGTAATTATTTACTGGGGATTCTGAGAGTGCCATCACCCTGCAGGCATGAACCTCTGATAGGCCCTGATTTCTAGCCTAGATCTGCAGCAGGAGTAATGGACCATAAATAGTGCTTACATCTGATAGCATATGGACTCAAACATATGGGTTGAAAGTCCATTTCCCTCTTCTGTGTGGTTTCAGCTCATTTCTTTGGAAATAAAAAAGCAAAGCTAAAGCCAAAAACATTTTCCATGTTCTGATTAATTGTTGCTGAATGGGTGTCATAGCAGATCTAAGGCCTTTCTTCCTGGAAAGGAGGTACTTGCACCTCAGCCGGTCAGGGCACAAAGAGATGTCATCTGGCAGTAATTCCACAAGTAGAGAGTAAGAGTTACTTGCAGCAGAAGTTCTGCAGAAATGAGACTGGTGATAGAGTTTAGCTTGTAAGAGTTAACACACATGCTTTGTTGAGAAATCGGACAGAAATCTGAGGAAACCCTTTCTTCCAACCAGCAAAGCAGGCTGAAAATTGCATTAGGAAGGTGAACATCACAGCAACATGGACAAGAGAGAGTTAATTATTTGATATTCAGGCAAAAATCATTTATCCCTAGGGGATGTAGAGAAATTCATGTACTTCTTTCCTAAATATGGCTGTGTTAGTAGAGAATCAAAAGTATGTAGGCTATCCTGAAGCACTGAGCTTAGGATTTTTTTCTTCTCCCTCCTTTTTTTTACATCTCACTATGCTCCTTTCCGTCAGGTTTTGATCACAGGTTCTTGTTTGTCTGCAGTTCCTTTTCTATCTTTGATCAATGTTTATCTTTAATCTCTGTGTTTCTGTCTTTTCTATTCTTTTGTCTCCAGTCCATGACTATTTTATTTCTCTTTTTTTTTTCTTTTCTGCTATTGTTTGCCTTCCAGTGGGTCTTTCTTCTTCTTTCATTATACTCTATCTCTGGTCAAATTGGTGTACCAGGTGTGAGCAATAAATGCATTGATTTCAAATGAGTTGACGACAGTGCTTAGCCAATCCATATCACGCATAATAGCCCACTGAGTGAGTACAATAAGAGTCTCAAATAAAAATGAATTCACACAGATTCTTGGAAAATCCATATGGAAGACAGGGTTTGTGTAACCAGAGTTTGAAGAAAATCTTTTTGAAGTAGTAGAGAGAAATCCATGTCTGCCTTCTACTTTGTTATCTTTGGCTAAAACATTAACAAATGTGTAAATGATTAGTTAATTAGTAAGAGTAGGCCCTGAAGGCTGGTTACCAAAGGCATAAGGAATGACGGGAGAGGACTCTAAAAATGTAACAATATTGCAAAGCATAAAAATGCATTGTGGCCTCCTGTAGAAAATCTGCAAACCTGTAAAAATGAATCCAGCTTTAGCACAGGCTGCTCAGGTGTTCCTCAGAGGGGATGCTGCTGTATTGCTGCTCTGTGACTTATACATGCCAGTGTAAAGGAAATAGAAATAACCAGGGAGAGAAGACTAATAATTGAAAAAGCTTGACAGAAACTCCTTTGTGTCATGTTCCCAATCTGGGGTTTGCCACAGGCTCATTCCTAGTAATTCCAGCTATTGAGCTAAAAGTGTTATCCAAAGGGTCATGTCTGAATTTAAATTAGTTTTTCAGTTGTTTTTTTTTTTTTGAGTGGCTCCATCAAATATATATAAAACTAGGGGAAAGGCCTTGTTGTTTTTAAGCACAAGTGCTCTCTCCATAGCATGCCAGAACCTGACATTTCTTTGAAGCTTTTCTGAATTTCAAAGGAGGTAATATATTTAAAACATCCCAAAGTTTTTACGTCCCTCTTTAATTATTTTTGATGTGATACTTCTCATGACATATTAAATGAAAGCATCTTCTGCTTGATCTTAATTGAGAAGACTCTTATCTCCTTCTGTAATTACTGATGAACAAGATTTCTACAGGGATTTAATTGCATATCCTCACAAACTGAAACAGGCTTATTTTCTTCTCTTTCATAAGACGTTTTTCTAAAGCTCTGCAATGTCTCTATTGCCATATAAATACTGTATTTACAGCTGTCCACAGCTGTATTATACTAACTGGTATATTATTACTTTTATTTCTGCAGATTGTAACTACCTTAGATATCCAGAGAGGATATATAAGCATAATTACTGCAAATGGAGAGTATTACCATGGTGATTCCATGAGACTTACAGGGAAGATTCTCAGGAATGTACCAAGTCCAAAAGTATTTACCTAAATCAAGGTAAAGCACAGGGACTCAGACAAATCCGTTTATGATCACAGTTTCGTCTTGGCAGTGATACAGCACAGTACCTGTATGAGTGCCCCACTGTCTGGGGGAAGCTGAGGTGCTGCTTTTCCTACTGCCAGCCACCCCACCTTGGGGGCCTTCTTGTCGCATTGCTGTGTCTCTTGTCCTGTTCAATTTTGTAGTTTTGGATTGAAGCTGGATGCTGGTATTGATCAGTAATATCTTTTGCTTCCTTTAGATATAACTTTGGCTGACATTCTTCCAAAGAATGAATGTCTACATTGATTTTTGGTTTTAAACACTTCAAAAGAATTTGAAACACTTTATTTGTGCTAAAAAGATTTTTAATTTCTTCTGTCTCCCAGGTCTGGTTGTTTGTTGGGGTTTTTTTGGTTGGGTGAGACCTTTGTGCAGGTGATTTTCGTCATGATAATTACCAAATAGAAATGATTTTCTGCTTGTGTGATACTGTTTTTGTGTGGCTGCATTCCTGGCCCTTCCCCATTGTGGTTCTAGGTTAGCATGTTGCATTTTTACTGTCTTAATCCTATGAAATCTTAAAAGCATATCCAGTATTTTTCAAAACAATATAAAGATCATTATCAAATAAACTACCGGATGACAGGCAAATATTTGCATCTGCAGATTGAAAGTATTTTCTGCAGAAAGGAAGATAACTCAGTATACGTAGGAGCACTCTTTAGCTCTTTGCACAGACATACAACCTCTTTGAACATCAGGTGTCATTAGGCAGGTTAGTAGTGCTAAGAAAGAGAAAAAAGAACTTGTAGTTAAATAAAAAAGGGAATTAAGAGAGCAGGACAGTTCCAGTTGGAATGTAGCAAACACAGATTTTTAATGATGCCTGGAACCTAACTAAAAACCAAGTGTGTCATTCCCATGCAGTATCTGGGGCATCACAGAACCTGCAGGTATTGTGGAGATGTAATGTTATTTCTTCAGAGGAAGTTGTGCCATTCAGTGAGTTGCCTTTGCTGACCACTGGTGATAATAAAAGGGTAAAAACCCCAAACTAATCAGGAAAACCAGTTCAGCCAACTTTATGGATTTGTTGCTGTCTTTTATTGCTCTGATCAGGAAGGTGTAATTGAGTTAGTAGTTCTTGGTGCTTTTGTGGGTGCTGCAGATGTTCCTCTCACTGACTACTTGTGAATGCACATTTTTCATAGTGCTATTGCACATATTTGTCATCTTGGAAAGCAGAAGAGTCCATATATCACAATATCTCTCACATTGGTTTTGTTCAGGAGTAGCTGGCAGAAATTTTCAGTAGGTAAACTAAGTAAAGTGTGAAGCAATACGTTACTAATTTTTGGTATGAAAAGAAAGCCACAAACCCTGAGAATCCTGAAAGCAGTCAAGACTAAAGGGCTCAAAATGTAGTGTGTCTTTCAGTCTGAATAGCAAAGCTTCCAGATGTAACTTAAGTCACAGTTGCAATTTACTTCAACAATATTCTTACTCGAATGAGCAAGCAAGATGCAGATTAAATCTAAATTATAGCATCAGCAAATGCCTTCATTTTGTACAGTCCTGGTATTTTGTTATTTTGTTGCATGTGCTTTTCAAGGGTTGACTTGGACAGACTTGAGAAAACTGATGAATGCAAAGACACGTCAGTTAGATACGAGCAAATCTTCTCCAGCTAAGCGTGAAGTAAGGGCTGCAAGCTCATGTGTGTGGTGTTCACTGAGTTTTGCCACCAAGGCTGTCAGATTTGTTAATCCTAAACAATGCGGTGTATGCTGTAGGCATAAAAAACTGCAGGGTCATGTTTAGAATAATAGTTTATTCACAAACAGTACTCAAATTGCTCTGAAATATCACAGTTGCATCTTCATTCTATTATCTGCTTCATGCTTCTGAGACCTTTTCCTAGCAGACTATAAAATCATTCCAGATATAAGATGATAAATTAATAGAACAAAGCAAATTGGAGTCAGTAGGAGTGCATTTAGCACTAACAAGACCCATCTGAGTTTCCTATTTTCTCCTGCAATTATAAAAAATAAGGCCACTGCCAGAACCCGTCTTTTCTCTAATTGCTGTTACGCAGAGCTCTGGATATTTTTTATAAGGGGTGATAGAAAGGAGCAGTCTCTCAAATCATGACAAATGTAATTTCTTCTAAACTAGGAGGAGGAAATGTGAGGTATTGCAAGAAATGCATTTCCAATCACCTGTGGTAGAAGGAATGACTGTTTTCACACTGCACCACAGCATACAGGCTTGGCTTTAGGGTAAATACTACTAAACATTTGCAGTAAGTGAAAACTCAAACAAGACACATTAGGGAGTGGAGTTTCCTGAGATGTTTGAGGAGACAAAGTCTCCTGTGCTCTTCCTGGAAATATTAAAGGGTTTTGGTTTTGTGTTTTTTTCTCCCTATGTGTGGGAGAAAAACTGTTGAAATATCAGTGTTTTGATAAACATATTTCTTGCCTTTCAGTGAATGCTATCAACTTGGAAATTAAGGAACAGAGATTGTATTCTTATGGAGAATAAGACCATTAAGCTCTGTCTCTTCACCTGATGCTTATAATGAAACTTTCAACTAGCAAGCGCCAAAGATGCTTGATTTGCTGATTTGTTCTTTGATTTCCTATGATTAAGCCGTTTTTGCCAAGCATTTTTGTTGTGTTTTTTTATCAAACTCCATCATAGTTCCTTTGCTTTAGTCAACTCTAATAGCATCTCTGTGTAAAAAAAACATCTAAGTCAACTTGTTAGGAAGAAAAGTGTCTTGATTAAGAATATAAGAAGGTCTAGCTTTCAGAGGCTCTCATATACTTATTTAGTGTTGCAATATTGTCTTCCTACAGCCAAAGATGCTTTTCTGTGCTTAAAAGCCGTAGCAGCATTTTGGAGAATTTCAGATGCACCACCGTGTCTGTCATGGCAACTTCTCCATACATGGCAGAATTTATGTGCCTTTTTAGGCAGCTTCAGGAACATTTGAAAAGACCTATGAGTTTTAAAAAACTCATATATGAGCCTTGGGGTTTGAAAACTGTGTTTATGTTCTGTTGTAAGCCTTTCAAAATCATTTGCTTCATGTTCATTAGAACCATTTGGTTGGAGAGGGAATTCATCAAGTCAAAGGAAAAAAACCATGAGGGAGCGGGAACTGAAGCAAGTCAGCAAATGTAAGCTTGTCAGTGATATACTTTCTTTCCCTTAAATAGTTAGCCTTTGCTGCAAGGTGGTCAGCATTGAGATGTTATGCAGGGAGGAGGCTGACCACAGTGTAGTGGAATTAATAAAGTTGATCAGTTCCACATGGGTGAAGTGGTGCCACTTACTAGAAGATGTTTTTAGTAACTCTTCCCTGTTTCCTCTTGAAAGAGGGAGGTGATGAAGGAGCCAACTTCTGTCCAAGGGACACTTCACCTTCAATAATTTGGCCAGAGGATAAGCAATTTTCTGCTGAATAGAGATTTTTATTGTTTGGTAGGTGTAGAAAGGTAGATTATTACAGCGCTCTGTCTTTAAGAATGAATTACTTTGTCCTAAATACAGTTACAGATATTAATGGCATTTGAGATCTAGTAGTGTGTCGCTATATTTGTAAAATTTGTATTAATAGCATTCTCTTTCTCTACTTGTGATGTCTGAAATCAAAATACAGCTTGCTATTCCTGGTCCTTTGCCATTGCCTGTGTCTTTTACATGTGTCATAACATAAGAAGCCTAGCTAAGCTTCCAGTAAGCTCTCTAGCTTCAACTAATTAATATCAACAGTATCTTATGGACAGACAGACCTTTAGTGAACAGAAAAGATTGAGAGTTTGGTATCCTGGTTTCAAGCACATAATAAGAAGTGCTATAAAGTATATGAGGAGAACAAAGATTTCTGCATTTGCTAAATGCTTATATTTTGTTGCTATTGAATTATTTTGCAGTAATTATGTGTTCATTCCTTGAGAATGTGATTATCAGGGAAGGAATAAGGTAGGGGTTTCTTTCACTTTGCAGAGTAAATGGCTTGAAATCAGACTTTCACAGGAGTTAAGTGTAATCTGTAGATTAAGCAAAATAATATGGAGCACACATGCTACGTACGTTTGGTTTCATTCCCTGGATGTTAGGATATTGAAAACTACAGTTATCTTGACTGAAATGTCCCCAAAAAAATTGTGGAGAGGAGGAAAGTATATTGTACCTCCAGAAGTATATTGGTATCTTAAAACACCAGCAGTTAACTCTTCTTGATTATTAGACTGGAAGTGTAAAAATTCTAGAAGTCAAAAGCTCTTTTTTCCCACAATTCAGAGCATGAGAGAGAACATGAACAATTGATTTTGATCTTGTGAGCCCTTGTAAATACTGAAGTTTATATCGAGTGGTTGCACTGAGCTTAGTTTCAGAGGCAACTGATCAGAGGTTTATAATCTGTGAGTGAATGCTTGCTAGTTACAGCCTGTTTTTTAAAACCAGAAAAGAATATATTTGAGATACTAACCTTTCACTATGTGTTCCCCTTCTGACTTTTGAAATGTGTTCAAGTATTCATTTAAAATGTGTTCAGTATTCCAGGCCAGGCTGGACATGGCAACCTGGTCTAGTGGAAGGAGTCCCTGCTCGTGGCAGAGGGTTGGAACTAGATGATCTTAAGGTCCTTTCCAACCCAATCCATTTCTTGATCTCAGGTGGTTGTAAGGGTATTTTTCTAGTGTTCAAATTTGTTTTGCGCTTATGTGCTGAGCTGGCAAGCTCCAAATTAAGTTTTCTGCCTATTTTGCATTAGGCATTGTCCCAACAAACCAGTTTGCTTAATGCTCTTATAGGTAAGTGTTCCTGAGTTTTGTCCTGATTCTGACAATCATTTGCTGTCATTGATTTGGTCAGCTTTTTCGTGGACCTTTTTTCTCCTGGATAATGAGGTAGACAGTGTTTCCCTACCTGGAAGACTTATGAGAATTATTAGTTAATTCAGGTTACATTGCTATGGCCTGCAGAGCTTAGGGGTTTTTTTAAAGTCAGGAGGCAGATAAACCTTGTTAGAAAGGAAGACTTAATCTTAGGCTAGAGAGTGATCCCATTATGGCAAATGCTTGATCACATCTTCAGATAAAAGTAAATATTCAAATAATTACAGTTGAGGGCTTAAATACAGTGGCAGCGGTCATTGTTCTCTCTACAAGAGACTGACAGCTTTGGCCACTAGCATCTCCTCCAGGTAGCTGCCTGGAAAAGGTAAAGACAGTCCTGTTGACTTCAGACTAGATTAGGAATGGCCCTTTTCAAGAAGGTGCATAAGCACTATCAATGTTTTTGTCTTCCTAGCATGCTTGATTTTATGTATATGTGATAGATAAATGGTATATCTGGTTTAGGTGTTCGCAGCTGCTGATTATAGTAGAGTGTCTGGTGGGGTCACAGCAAGGCTGCCTTGTCCTGCCTGACTCCAGGGGACCTGGCCAGTGGAACAGGAATGTGGACCCTCCTGCAGAGCAGCTGTTCATTCTCTTGAGAGCTTTTTGCAGTACCCTGGAGCAGAAGGTGTGGGAGAGGGCTAGAAAGAGGCGAGAAGTGTAGAAGATAACTAGGAATGCCTCTTAGAAAAGCCGAGTGCAGGTCATAGACAAGCCTTAGAGGTGACGGCAGATAGCACTTTCCATGTATAGTAATCAAGAAGGAGCTGAATGAGCTTACTGAAAATCCAGAAGCCACGGAAATGTGTTGGATTATGAAGGACGATTAAAACAAAGGTTTCATCCAGTGAGGATGAACTGGAGGGAGTAGATGTGTTAACAGATCCTTTCATTTTAAGCTGTTTCACCCGCCAACTCAAAGTTTTTCTACTCTGGAATTCTAGCCTACTTTCAAATAGAATTCAATTCTGTACTTTATAAAAAGGCAGATTCATCTTGTAGCCTTGGCTAACTTGGGATCCAATGAAAAGTGTCTTCTGAACTTGGACCTGTTAGTGGAGGGGATTGAGTAATGGTTTTCCATGGCTATGAATCAAAGTAACTTGAAAGTCTGAACAGCCCAAACAAGTACAAAAAGCCCCAGAGTGATGACTGAAGATCAGCTTTGTGATCTTGTTCATTTCTGTGCCAGTAAATCTAAACCTGAAAACAGATGTGCCAGAACAACAGTAGAGTCTTTGCTTTTCAAAGGCACTTTTAAAAAGTTCATGATTAAAGACTAACTTCCAGGCTCTTGTCAATAGTTCCAAAATTGTTTGTCGTGACACTTTATGCAATGCTAATGATAAGCTATTTATTGTGTGGAAAATGTCAGTTTATTTCTTACTCTCTTCTTTTGATCCAATATTTCCTGACATGCTGAAGTTTGAGTAATTAGGTCTCTGCAGTGACTACGCATGGGAAACCTCTGTAAATGGGTGGTTAGGGGAGATGTGTGAAGACAGGGGAGGGTGCAGCACCTGCATAACTGGTTGAAGGGTACATGGAGTCCCCAAATTAAGCAGCTCTTTCTAACTTTGATCTGGTATCACAGAGGACTGTTTATTGCTAATTTCTGTATTAGTTATGTTGCACAGTTGATGTGAGGCCAAAAGCAGAGAAGATTAAGTGAATGGATGGGAAGAGAGAAAAGGCTCTTAACAAAGGAATGGCTTTAGGGCAGGAGGAGGCTTTAGGGCAGGAGGAGGCTTTCCCTTGGAGAGCCTGTGGTTGGTTGTGGTTGGTTTTGTTCAAGTGAAACTATCATCTGCACAGTTAGAGTGGGACTGACTAATAGTTGTGAATGGGGTCACATTGTGCAGCACAGTGAGAGGAGCTGCATGTTCTGCCCTGGCCTACTGGGCATTCAGAAACAAAGAAGAAAGCACAATCTGGACACCATTTTCTGTTTCAGTGAATGTTCAAAGGAGAGCAATGTTGATGAGAAGGACTGAGAATTTCTTCTTGTGTTCCAGCATAACTGGTGTGTCTGTGATCAGGGGAACCCCATGTACAAAAGTAGGTTAAGGGGCCACAGACAGAAGACATGAGCTCACCTGCAGAGCTGTTTGGTAGAAGATTGTTCCTCTCATGAGTTTGAATCTCTCTCCAACAGACTTTTCAAGGTAAGGCTCTGCAGCTTCTTACCAATTCAAAAATAATTTGAGGCCAAATACAGATACAAATTTTCAACTCTCTTACTGTTAACTGTCAAGCTCTGCACAGGATTTTGTCTGGTGTAAGAAAACATGGGTAGGTGAGGCGGCAGTGTTTGCATTCTGTGAAGAACTCCACGAAGATCCATTTTGAACTTCTCAAATAACTTACCAGTTCTAGGAGGTAACGTATCTTGAAGTAAAAAATTCAGTGTTAGAAGTAATCTCAAATGGAACGTAAAATCATCAAGTAAAATATTTTCTTTTTAATTTCCTTAAGACACTCCTAAAAGCCCAAGTCATAAAATCATCATCACACGTTTGACACACACAAAAGTAATCTTCAGACATAAACCATCTTTTAAGAGATCTTTATGAATACTTGAATTAATAATACTCTCTAATTTACTGACAGGAAAGTATTGCATCATCATCTTATCTATTTTCCAGTTGTCAGAGTAGGATAGTAGTAGAATATTTAAATAAATTCTGAAACAGATCATTGTAAATGAAACAGTCTGTCTCTGCGTTCAGGAAAGATGCACACATAATCCCCGCTGCATTTCTGCAAATACCATTTAGTATCGGAAACCAACTTTAATCCTGCTTTTGACTTGTAAGTAAATTACTGTTCTGTTAGGAATTTTAAGTAATTAATGACATTTTTTTTTTTCTATTTAAAGAGTATGTGTAAGAACTGAAGTGGCACATATATATTACATAAAGCTTTTAAAGGATTTAATTTAATGGAATTATTTCTTAAGGCTCAGTGGCTGCCCCCAAAGCACAGGTTATCAATTCATCAGAAAGAGTAACCCCATCATTAACTTCTTCATTGTCTTCTGCAATCTCCAGTGCAGGCCTGACCCACTCTCTGCTGTAATTCTTTGTTAAAACCAGACAAAAAGAAGTCATGGAAGGACAATAACCTCAAAAATATTTTCTTGCCAAACTTCTCTATATTTCTCCAGCTACTCCCCTAATGAATCGAATCCCAGACTGGTTTGAGTTGGAAGGGACCTTAAAGCTCATCCAGTTCCAACCCCTTGCCATGAGCAGGGGCACCTTCCACTACAGCAGGTTGCTCCAAGCCCTGCCCATATAACCTGTATGGACATATAGATCTGATTACTGATTTGTTGTTAACTGCAAAGTAGCTCAAAATCTGAGTCCTGTTTGCATGTGATCACAATGCAATACATGTCTACCCACTTGTGACTTGTATACAATATTTATGAAGCTAACTATGTGATTTCACTTTAAATTATATTCTTCATGAGTAACCAAGCAACCCCTCCTAGAAAAAAATATTTCAGGTTCTGATAGGAGCATTCTTGATTTTTAAAAATCCAAGGTTCAGAGAAGTTATGTTATATTTTCCAAGTACTCTCAAGGTATGCTTAGTATTCTCTGTGTTGACTCCTAGGTAGTCACACAAGGTCATACAGATCAGGACAGCTCAGTTCAAACAGACATCCAGACATTCAGAAGGACTTAGTCTGTGCTGCTTTTGCTTAGCAAAGAATGTGCTTACATATCAACCTCCTACTCTTTTCCTTGATCAATTTTTTCATGTGCTTATATTCGCTTTCTTCGAGTGAGTAGTGATATTCACAGAAGTTGTTGTTCCTGTTCTGAGTAGGTGATGGCACAGTGAGTGATACTGCTTTCTCAGCAGAATTTTCAATACAAGAACACGTGAAGATTTTGTGTTCACACATTTAAACTGTATTTCCAAGCTGTGAGTGTATTTTAAGAGTTAAATTGCATTCAGTATATTTTCCTCAATAGAAGTAACTCTATCCATTGTAATGACTCAGACTTAAGGTTCCTGATATGCTGGATCCTATTCTCTGCAGTGTGCAGTATGACAGCAAAACAAATGCAAACTAAAAACTTATCTAGTGGCATGGAGGTTTGGAAGCCCCCATCCAGTTTCCATTGATTTCTCAGGAGCTGGATTATTCACAGATGGCTGTTTGCAGGCTCACGGAGCTCCTCACCTCACTTTACTGGAAGAGAAATCATGTTGTTTCCTACTTCTTTTTGCCATAATCTTAGGACATGCTGTTCTCAAAGCAGCTGTATGAAAGGAAGAACGTCAAGGAGTAGTAAAGCTGAGTAAGCCAGAGCTTGACTGGTTGAAATTGTTATTTGCATACTTCTTTAAACAATTTTCCTGGGTTCACTGCAAAATGGTGATTTTAGAATGTTAGGGTTTTTTTGTACCTTCATCATGCCTAGTATGAAAGAACTGTTATAAAAATAATACTACATGGTGCAGTAGAGCTATATTTCATCATTGTACAACAAAGTCTCAAATGAAAACTGGACGTGATGAGAGTACATTCTTGCTACCGTGTTCCTTCTATGGTGTAAGTAGTTGAGTTAATGTACTCTGATATATGGTGTGTTGTTGAAATACCATATTTACATCCAAGCTAAAAATACAGAATAGTTTAAATTGTCAGGGATCTCTGAAGGTTATCTGCTTAAAGCAGGGCTAACTTTGAAGCTTGATCAAGTTGCTTTGGGTGTAGTGTTGACAAGTGTTAATATCTTCAAGGTCTGTGTGAATGTCCGATGTGACTTACTATGAAGATTCTTTCTGGGTATATCTGGTTGTACTTGTCTTTGATGTGTCTTGTCAGTATTACCTTTTGCTAATCTTTAAGAAGACCCTGGCTTTGACTTCACCATCTTCAGGAACCTTATGTGCTCCAGCTTCCTAACTAACTGGCACCAGTATTTTTGTGGTGGGGGACAGAAAACTGAGGGTAGTAGCTGAGCCCTTAAAAGTCCTACGTAAAACGGAATATTGAGTTCCCTTGACTTGCTGCCTGTGCTCCTGCTAACTGTGCAGTTAGCATCCATTGCCCCAAGGGTGCACTGCTGATTCATGTTCATCTTCTGTTCACTCCCTCTTCCCTCATCAGCAGCTTCTCCCCTTCTTTCTAAGAAAGAATAACCTAGGAGTTACCAGACTTATCACACCTCTTACACCAGACCTATCCATTGTTAGGATGGCTGTGATTTGCTCATTTCCAGAGTGAGAAATCTAAATATGCGGTTGTTCAGATTATGTGCAGAGCAGGCGAAAGAGGTAGAAATAAAATAGTACCTTTCATTCAATACACAGAATGCTGTTTGAACACTCAAACAGTGTTTGAACACTCAAACAGTGTTTGAACAACAGAAGTGGCCACTTTCTGCAGTTAGGGAAGTATTTAGAAGATTGAATGTTGCTTGTATGAGCTATCCAGGACCCTTATTTTCACTCACTTTAAAAAAAAAAGAGAATGCTATAGACCTGTGTTGTGACCTGTGGTCCTTTTTAAAAAAGCTTTACATTTTTCCCCTAATACAGGTAGTTTTACAACAGGTCATTAACAGCCAACTGGGTACTGTTAAGTTATCTGAAGCTGGTTTTCTTTCCTACAGATTTCCATCAAAGGAAGGTGGTTGCGCTACCAGGAAAGTGTTTGCTTCCAGTGCCCCACATCTTTTTTCTTTCCTTTCTTCTTTCACCTTTTTTTCTGGGGTGATTAGGATAGAAAGCTATCTTACCAGATGCAATAATTTAAGATAGAGGAACATTTCACTAGCAATACTTCTGTAGTTAAACAGAAGTGAAATTATAACCAAGCATGTTCTTTGCTTCCACAGATTTGATATTTTTCATGAGGTTTATTAATAATTTTACCATTGACAGAGAAATAATTTTAAACATTCCTCCTTATAGGAAACAAATGGTCTAATTCTGGCTTCCTGAGCAGATAGGCTTTGTTTATTGAGTTTTAACCATGTTACATAACTCTTCTTATCTTACTTTTAAGAATTCAAAGGCAGTTTTTTAGCCTGAAGGTTTCTGATAACATCATATTTTCTCTTGTGTTTTTCCTACCTACATTTTCCAACTTCATGGCACTATTGATACGCCTCCAATAATTTTACCTGGTCTTCAGATAACAATGTAGCCTAACTTTTGTGATAGATGATATTTTCAATATATAAAACCTCTGTATTGTATAACCAATTTATTATTGAAATCTTGTTTCTCTAGGACTGGTATGCTAAAACCTTATTCAGTGACAACACAGAGCAATTAATATTTAGGGTTTTCCTTGAAAAATTTCAAATAAGTAAATCAAACCCCAATATCATGGGGTTTGTATCCTTTCAGAGGAGGAGACTTCTCCATCAAGTTTGATATCCTTTCAGAGAAGATTTGAAGGTTTGTATAAACCGTTATAGCAAAGTGCACTGTTGTGATTTGCGGCTAAGCTGTATCTTGAATTATTCGAGAAGAGTTGTGAATCCGCTGTGCTTTGATCAAATCAGTGGTACACATCGTTGTTGAGAAAGCCTTGTTGTTTCATTTTTGAAGTCTACCTGACAGCAATGCCTTTTTGTTTTTTAGCTGCAGCTACAGGGACAACTTCTGCAGTAACCCCTAGGTAGACTTGTCCTTAAGGTTCCAGTATCTTCCCATTGCATTGAAGCGGACGCTTTTGGTCTGTTGTCTGCAGGCTCAGGCTGCTTCTTAGACTCCTGTAATAGCTGCTAAATATCTTTTTGCAGCAAAAATCAGGTTTATAGCTGTAAGTCAATCAAATCTGTCAAAAGAACAAGCAAGAATGGTGCTTTTCCATTTGATCGCTGATGTAATACAAAGAAAGACTAAAGCTGGGTTGCCAAAGCTACAAAGCTGCTTCCTTCTTTGTGCAGATTGCAAAAAACTTGTCAAAGAGCTTTTGAATAGGGCAGAATGCAGCTCAGCCCAGCTCTCTGACAGTCCTGCTGTGGAGCTCCTGGAGTACAAGGACTTGTGGAAAATGCTGAATTTTCTCTTCATTCAGTGGAGCCTTGGGAGGGGAATAGCACTTGGTTTGCAACACAAATTGTAGGGTTTTGACAGCAAAGCTTGTTGTGTATCCCTGATCACCGCTATGTTTCCAAGAGAATGCAAAAGGAATCATCAGGAAGGGATGTTTACTGTCACACTTAATGAAGCTGCATGTTCATGGAAAAAACATGCAGTTACAGGCATTACTAGTTGTGGCAATTACTCACTGGAAATGTGTCCCTTTTATGCTTTTCTCCTGGTTTGTGCTATTTCTGTTATATGTAAGTTTTTTGTCATATAATTTGGATTCATGAATTCCAGCATATGGACTTTCTGATTTATTTATGTTGTTGATGGTGGTGTGTGATTGCTTAACTTCTTTATCTCCCTTTTTTTATTCTTTCACTTCATGCCTGGAATTCTGACAAGTTTTTAAATAGTGAATAATGAATTAAGCAAGATGTTTGGCTGTACCAAATGTCGCAGTATCTTTTAGGACTTAGAAATACTGCACACATACTGAACTCAGGCTTTGGTTAGAAACTTGAGTGGGTGGCAGAACATACCTATCTGAAGTGCAAAGGCCGAGGACTTAAATAGTGGTGAAACTCGTGCTTTCCAGAACTGGAGAGAGTTGTAGCTATCTATACCACTACTTCTCTTCTGCAAGACATAATGAACTTCTTGGTCTTATTTCACATCTTACAGTTCAGAGGTTTTTGTCCCATAGAAGATAATGGAAGTTTTTGACCCAGTAATCATATGTGTTAAAACAGGCTAGTTTGCCTAGGTAGACCTGACAAATGCACGCAGTGCCTCTAGCCTAACATAGGGGGTTGAAATAACTTAGAATGTAACCAATAGTTACAAAACCTGAGAAAACATATGATAAACCCGCAAAGTAGAAGTCAATTTCTCTGAAGTCCACCTTAGAGTGGCTGGAGTTTTTCAATTAACCTCACAGAGAAGAAGCTTGGATCCCGTATAAACTGGTCTCTAGCACCAAATCTGCATCCCTTCCAGCTTTGTAGAGGGCAAGGCCTCTGACTTGGGAATTCAGCACCAGCTGCAGTATTTTTCCACTAAATTCCAGTGAATATGCTGTCAATTCATTTCCAGGTAGGTAATATATTACCTGCTGATTTTCAAGTGCAGCCCTGATTGCACTGTGACATGTGTATACCAAAGTGTAGGGGTATTATACTATGCTCCACCTCAAAGACTGAGTCTAAATCTAGGGTATAGATTTGTGTTGTTTTCATTTGTTCTGATTATGTATGTGTGGTTGTGGGTGCATGTGATGGACTTCATTTGTGTGGTCTCCACTTATGATTACTTTCTACTTTGATTTGTGGTATTTAGTTGTGGGATTAAGACATGACCATTATTCCTAATAGATGAAATAAGTTTTATGTTTGTGTTCATGTGCTGCAGGTGATTGCAAATTCTTCCTGGTAAAGAAGGTTCACAAAAAGCAATTACATGATTTAGGAGGTGGCACAACTGTGGAAAAACCTTACTGCAATACATTTTGAAACTGACCCTCTCCAGTTCTTACGGCACAAGAGGAAACCAGGTAGGCATGGATGGGGACTAGAACTGTGAACTGAGCCTGGGAGGCAGAAGCTTAATCTCCAGTTTATCACAGACTTTCTGTCACTGCAGCTCTCCAACTGGAAATAAGGAATAATGACTTGCTAAATAGAGTGTATGTTAGAAAGAAATCCATGAATGACTGTGAAGCAGCCTGATGCTGTGGCAACGATGGCCATAAGGTGACACAAGTGACACAGGGTGCTAACATACAGCTAAACAGATAGTGGAAGATGTAGGTCATTTATTCATTAAACCAGGAGAACATGTGGACTGTGGTATTATTCCTGCAGTTTATCCAGAGCTGTCTGCATTGCTATGCTAGATAGTCTGTGTGTGCCGAAGGAAACACCCCTGAGGAAGATCCGTAGCTTCCTTTACGTTCTCTCTAGTCCTGAGCACACTGTGGCACATCATTAACAGTCTTCCTTCACTACAGGATCCTAGTGATTAAAACCTCTCTAATTACATAAGTCCTCTTGAGAAATATTAGCTAAAAATTCAGCAATGAACATCAGAAAATGTGTTACCTAGGCACCTGAAAGATTTTGGATTTTTGTTTTTAATCAATCTAAGTAAGCAGTTAGAGACCTGTCACGAAGTAGAAATCTTTTGTCATATGTGATACTTTTTAAGATTTCAGATTACTAATTATCACTAATTGAAATTTCAGTGCGTATCTGGATGCCTGTTTCTGTGCATGGACACTACAAAAGATGTGGGTGATGTGTATTTTTTCTGCATTACTTTTCATTTCCATTATATTTCTGTAATCTGATGATCAAATCTAAAATCTCCTGGTCCTAGGAGTGGGGGAAAACCTAGACTCATACTTTTTGCTGTTTGTTAGTGAATATGAAAATGTTGTGTTTCATTTTTCATTTTTGATAGGAATTTGGTTTTCATACCAAAATCTAATGAATTTTAAGTATGGGTAAAATGTTGTTGACTGTATGTGATTATTCTTTTTTTAAGTGTAAGCATTATCTTCTTATTAGTGGGCCATCATGGTAACCAAGGTGACATTCAGAAATGTTGTTCATGCTCATGTATGAAGAAGATGGCATGTAGAGGAATAGAGGGGATGATCTGAATGATTTGAAAGGGCTAGTATGTAGTTACATCAGGATTTATAATTGTATCTAACAGTCTGCTAGGAGCGTTTTGTAGAGAAGGAAATGTTATTAAAACCTAGTGCTAGAAGGCTTATAAGCCATTTTAGTTCTTCCACAAGATAATGAATGGAAAACGCATCACCTCTAAGGTAAATGCTATCATTCACACTAACTGCAATTGAGAGCATAATAAAAATCTTCATTTGTTATAAATTCATTGCATTTTATTACAAGACACACCCGGAGACATATTTGTGGTATGCTCCTAACAGCACCTACCAGTACCTGGGATTATTCAGCAACAAACCTGTCTGATTCATCCATTAGACTGGTAGACCTGAAAGAAGTCTTAGCCATAAACATGATGAGGCTGAAGAATTTTGAATATTACATTAAGAAATTCCTTGCTCGTACTTTCATGCTTGCAAGGCATCTTTTTAACGTTCATACTCTGTGATCTGTAACCCAGGCAGCAGGCTCTTTTGCGTGATATTTAAGGCCAGCAGTTTAACACCCACAGTTCCCCAGTGCCCAGTCCCTGTATGTGTACTTTGAGAGATTATAAGAAAGTGAATCTCCAGCTGCAGTAGGTGAGATTATCAGAGTGCACAGTGGCAAACACAGGGTACCTACCAAATGAAGAACACTTAAAAAGGAACCACCAAAGTGACACTGCATTGGCAGCATTGCCACACAACCTAACAGCTTGCTTTCATTGTGGGAGGCTTTTATCCTGTCTTTCTGTCCTCGTGATAAACTTAGAGCATCCTAAGGAACAAAACAGTTATGGAGCTATAAAAGCATCTGTGTTTTCTCTGACATTAAAGTCCACCAGCTTTCTGGTGGTAAAAATCCAGTGATCAAATCATTTGACAGTTTATGAAATAAGTCAGCCTCAGTAATAATTTCTTCAGTGCTATCCTTGGACATGTTTTGAAATCTCATTATTAATATTGCAGGTCTGACAAAACCAGCTTATGTTCCTATACTTGATCAGCTGTCCAGGAAGGAAAAAAAGATGCAACAGACAAGTGTTTTAGCGCAGATTGTTGTTTGTGTGATGTGAATGTATACATGAGAAAAAAAAGTGCACAAGCAGCATACTACTAGTAGCTTGCGATGAAGATGTTAACAGTAAAAGTGGCAATTTGAAAGGGCATGTCTGCTTTCTGCTGAAGCTACAACCAGAGGTTTGTCAGAAAGCCATTAAGGTCTGAGTCTTAAACCAGCACAGTGATTCTGCACTCCAGAATATAGCTGTCTAGCAGTGAGTTTGTCTGGGAGCCTATGTACGTGCTTGTCACTGGCTGAGACAGTATTACTGAGAGAATATCTTTCTTATTCTCATGTAGGTACGTGTTGTTAGTATCCTCTTGCATGTTTACTAGATATTCTGTTGTAATGGTTCCTGTGTGGACCAGAGCCTCATGGAGATCAGAGCAGATTCCTGTAAAGGAGCTGGCTTGTGGCCCTCGTGCAGTGACAGTGTTACCCAGAGGAGTGGGACTGACACTGTGCACTGCGCCCCACAGCAGCTTTTGTCACTTGTTCCAGCTTGTTCACTGGCAATGACCGCATCTGAGAACATGAAAACATTTTCTACCACTAATATGAAGGGAATTAGTTTGGTAGACAAACAGTTGCAACCCTTTATATTTTATTTCTAGAATTCGCTATTCTTCCTGATTCGTGTTTTATTTACACACAAAAAGTATTGCATACAGTACAAAATGCTTACTGCTCTTTCTTATGCTTTGTTTCTTCAACTGTGTTTTTCTTTGCAGATTTTAGATTGAGACCCCAACTAAAACTATAGGATTTGAGTTTGCTTTTTCTTCGCTGCTCTTTTTAGGGGCCTAACCGTTCCTACATGTGCAGTAAAATTTTATCTCTTTCCAAGGACCAGGTCTCTATATTAAAAATAGTAATACTTTTCACTTGCTTAGCGTTTTAATATTAACTTTGCAGTGCAAGTTAATTAAGTTCTGTAGAACTGCTGTTACAGCATAGACAGGGATGGGTAAATTGATGAATAGAATGGAAGCACTGTTTCCCTGAATTTGTGTTGTGATGAAGCCAGCTCTGTAATGTTTTGTTTAGCCCCTTTATACAGGTTTATGCAATATACAATTCTCCTGTTCAATGCTCCATTTTCCTAGCACATAAAAGAAAGCATTGTTATGCACATTATAAAGGTGATCATTGCCTTTGTGAGAGACTCTGTTGCAACCATAACGTTTCCCTTACCTCTCCTGAATTGGTCTCTTTGACTTTCTAAGTTTAGTTTCACATTTCTTCTGTGCTTCCAGGACTATAAATATTCTTACTGCCAAACCGCTCTTTTATCTGAAGTCATATTTATATCCTTTTTTTTTTTTGCATTATCAATCTTACCAATATCCTTGCCAAATTTTTGTGCTCCATTTGCTTACAAGGAATTACTAAAGCTACAGCTCATTCTGACTTCTCTGTGGTGCAAAGAAGACACACATAAAAAAAAGGGGAGTGTGTTGTGTGCATGTACACAGACATACGCATACGTTTACGCATGAAGAAGCTGTGAAAATACTATCTACTGAATTCTGAGTCCTTAGAATCAGTCATAATTTCTCAGCATTTCTCATTATCATTAATTTACCTGAATGAAGATATGATGAAGGTAGGGGTAGACTTTCTTCCGCAGCATTCTTCTTTAACATATTATTTTAAAATTATATCTCAGCAATGGGAAAAGCAAAACACTTGTACCAATCAGAAAAGTGCCCCCCAAAAAACCCAAATTAATTTCTAGCTTATGAAACTAGAATTTCAGTAGTTTTAAGACTAATGACTGTGATCTTGGTCTGTTCTTGACCCATTAATAAAATGTAAAGACACCACAATGCTGTTTGAGGGTGTGTTTAAGACACTATGTCATTTTTCACTGAAAATTAAAAGCAACAAAGGCATATTAATGTCTTAGGTCAGTGAATTAATGTCAGTTTGTGCTCTGCACTGGATGTATATCTGTATTTTCTAAGGCATCAGAAGAGAAAGGGTCATGTTCACTGCATGGTCAAAATAAAGCACAATTGCCATCTCCATTCTTATTGCAAGGTTTATAATTCATACTTGATTTAACTTACAGTTTGCTTAAACACAAAATAAAAGTCTTCAAAGTTGTCGCTCAGAAAAACTGCCTTCTTGGTGTTCTCCATTAGACATCATGTGCATCATTTTAATCTCCTAATTGGGAATAAATTTGAAGATAAGTTTTGTCAGCCATCAGCAGCTATAGGTTTTTATATAAAATAGGCCAAGAATATGCCCTCAAATTTCAAAAAGAATTCAATTTTGCATTCAATTTCTGTTTCAGGATCTAGCATTAATCAATTCTACCATATTAAAATTCAGGTCTACAAAAAAAGTCCAAAACAAAAAAATGGCCTTTTGGAGCAATTCCTGAAATGAGCTCACCTAACAATTTCACCCTGAACTGTGAGATTTATTTATTCCAAGTATGTTTTTAATACTTTAAAAAACATTAAAACATGGAGACAGTGGCAACGTTTGCTCTCTGAGAGGCCTCAGGCCATGTAAGTTGATTTGTTCCACTACTCTGTTCTACTCCACAATAAGCAAGACTTGCTGGACATACTTAGGTGTTCTTATTGATTCCAGTAAAGCTGAATAGGATGAGCAGAGTTTGGCTGCAAGTGTTACGCATTTTTACTTTTATTTTCAAATGACAAGAAAGCTTCCTGACGCCAAACTGCTGGGACAAATAATATTACTGAAGCTAATGAATGAAGAGAATAAGTGAACTGTGCAGGCAGGGGGTTTAACTGCTACTGAAAGGCTTGGCAAATACACAATAGAAGTTTGTATGGTAAGTAAAACATCAGTATAATTCGAACTTAAACAGCAGCAAAGTAATTGACCTTTTGTTAACAAATTGTATCAGGTCTGTTCAGATCCATAAATAAAGTTTAGAACCAGTGGACTTGGATGCACAATTTCTGAAGATTATATTTGAATAAATACCCCTATTCTTAAATGTCTGAAATTTGATTAATCTAACTACATCTGTCAACAATATGAGCTGTAAGTTCCAGTCTACTGGTTGTCAAATATGTGGAAATTCCAGGGCCAGTCAGACATAAACCAGTGTGGAAAAGGAATCTTGGGATATTTCAAGTTGCAGTCTTTGATTCATATTGGATCTAAACCTGGATGAATTTCTGTTCTTTAATTAAACAAAAAAAAATTCAGTCCTTCACTGAATTTCAGCTCCTTTTGGGAAAGAACAATCTTCCATTCTGTCTTCATGACAGTGTTTACTTAAACAGGACTCTGCCTCAGCCTAAACGGCATCGTCATGATACAAATTTCTGTGGTATTTTTGTGAAGATTATTCAGAATGCATGTGTTACAGAACTGCTAAGCATTTAAATAACTATATTACTAATAACACTTTTAACCTCCACACAGGACATTCCAAAAAATTCCAAGTACTATTTTGCATGAGGAAAGGCTGATTAAACAAGGGCAGCTAGCCCTGTGATTAATTCATATTGAAAAAATCAGCTGGCTGCGTACTTAAAAGCAGAGATAGACAAACACAGCTACTTTCTAAATACAGCTTCCTCATACCTGCTAAGCTACATGCTCTTTTTCCTTTTTTTATTCTATTTTTTTTTTTTTTTTTTTTTACCTTTTAGGAGCACTCCTGCCACATCAGTGACAAGACAGACATCAGGCAACTAGCAGCTATCCATTAGAGTCACATCTGGTAGGTTTGACTGACACTCAGTAGAACTGCTTAACCACAGAATAACATGCCAGAAATGTAACTGGAGAAGTCACTTCTGCCTGATATCGATCAGTCACTCACTGTCTTCAAGTACAAATGCACATTCACAGTGGAATGAGTTTGACCCACGCTCTTATCAGACTAATAGTGAGAAACTATTGCCAGACTTTTAGATGGGAAAAATAAAGTGCAAGCCAAATGCCAGAAAGAAATTCACAGATGGGAATGCATGTTGTTAAATGGCACCATGGCATATGACCGCAAGAATCACAGTTCTCCATATTGGAGATGCATTCAACACAATGATTGCCAGTACTTGAAATACAGAGCCGAAATATGTAAAATAATAGATCAAAATCCTGATGCAGTATTTTGACAGCTCAGTGCTCCAAAGATCACTTTTTCTGTTAATGCAAGAGATAAAATGTAATGCTCAAAGCAAAAAGCAAGGGTCTTGGAAAGTGAAAGCTGCTTTTTGGACTACATCAAGTAAGGCAGTTAAGCATGTACTAGAGTATCCTACTGACATTTTTGTTGACTCAGAATATATTTAAGTTCCATTATGTGGAACATGCTTAAGTGCTCTGCATCAGTGTCTTTAGCCTTGTGATTTCAGCTCTCACGTATCTGTAAATAATGCAGGTCAGGCTACCTTGCTAGGCAGGCATGCCGAAGGGAATCATAGAATCATAGACTCATAGAATAGTTAAGGTTGGAAAGGACCTTAAGATCATCTAGTTCCAACCCCCTGCCATGGGCAAGGACATCTCACACTAATACAAAAATAACTTTTCTACTCCTGCAACTTGAGGCATCACTGAATTTGGTTGCAGTTTCTTTGCATTCAGACTATTAATGGGTCCTAGACACCATGGTGTGGTGTTGAGATAATGTGAGTCTGTTGAATGGAGTTGGGAGTACAAAGAAAGTTTTACAAGCCTCTTACAGAATGCAACAGTCAATGTAAAATCCTTCTTTGCCTCCAGTTTATGGAGTCTCTTCCATACGCCCTCCAGTGCAGGCTCTGACAGGACAGAGTCCAGGGTCTAACAAAAATTTAACGCCATTTGCCAGAGAGAACGCATAAAAAAAATTATTCTCTGGGTCACCGTCAGGATTCCCCAAAATCAGCCTTTATATCTAAATCCTTTGAATTTGTAGTGCTGTTTGACTGTAATTTTTTTAGAGTTTTGTGGAAAGGAAGATTTTCTAGCTTATAGGTTTTGAGGCAGCCAGAAACCACACTATATTTTTACAGGCACATTGTACAGTAGCTTTCACAAACGGCTCCATTACAGCCTGTTGAAGCTGTTGCAGAAAAAACATGCCATACCTCAGTCACCAGGTTTGCCTGTATATTTGCTAGACTTGTGTTTATCAGGACCAACTCAAAGCAGGGATGGGTTGAATGGTAATAACAACTGAGAACAGAGCAGACTTTTACACTGGAAAGAATCAGTCTATCTATAAAAGAAAATATCCATTACGTATAATTATTTCCTCAAACGAAAAATTGATTCGGTGTCTTAAGTGTAGAGCTTCACAAGAAATGACTGTGCAATAATCTTTTTTAAAGAAAATAGCTTTCTGAAAGCAAGCCATATGCATAATGCCCACTAATAAGAGATGAATCTGATTGAAAATAACTGTGCAGATAATCTCATTCCCTTTTTAAAGCGCTGAGCACTGTGTGATTGGCACAATTGCATTAATAATTTATAGCCATTGGGAATTGTTGGTTTCTGCCTTTTTTGGGAGTGTGAATCACGAATGATTGCTCATTTTAACAATATTGGAAAAGATTGGAGAAGTAAAGCTGAAGGGAGGAAATGTGCTGACAGAATGTGCAATGATTGTGTTGGCCAGCCTGGCTCCTGGCGCTGGCTATCAAGTGTGTTTTTTCTACTCCACTTGCGAGAATCCTTATATGAAGAAAACATCTTCTCTGGAAACAGTGCCCAGTGACTGCTATTGTTTGAGAATGTCAAAACCTCCCTATTCTGTCTATATTTTAGATGTGGTATAAAATAAATTCCAAAATGCACAGCTAGGCTTTGGTTTGTGGCAATGTCAAAAAGCTTTAACACTTAAGCTGTTACTGCTGTTCCTGACAGAGCAAAGTAGGACGATCAAAAATGATGCATGAAAGGAGCTCCCTATGCCTGACTTCACTGTTTTTAGCATGCAGTGGTATAAAGTTGTTTACTGGACTTGTTTATTTGGGGGTTGAATGCAGCATGTTTTGCAGAAGGATCAGCCTTTTAATATAAGATCAGTTACTTTTCTTACCATTGGAGACATATGCTCAATGCAGTTCTGCAGTTTTGAAAGTGTATATATTTCCTGTACTGTATTATATACCATTTAGCTATTTTCTGTTTGCTAGAATGCAGATCATGTATTGGAAAGTTTGTCTTTCCATCCATACAGACACAGAACAAAGATACCCAGACTTTGAGAGGAATAGCTGATGGCTTCTGGGCTATAGAACTAAATCCAATCAGCGTTATAAACCTTTACAAACATATAGCATTGTCAGCCCAAGAATCAATTTGACTTAGAGGTTTCACACATCTCCATTTGTTTAACAAAACTGTTAGTAGCACTTACTGTGCCTCTTCCAAACTAGAGTTTTGAAAGCCTCACTCTATCCATTCACTAATGATGATATTCTATCTAAGCAAGAAGTTCTGTTTGATATATTTAGTTCAAATTTCTAAGAAAAACCCAAAATGTTTGCTTCTGCATTCTAGTGCAGTAGGAATGCACTTGGGAAATAGCTATAATCAGCTTGTCACTGGGAATAAGACTTGGACAGAAGAGTCCCTCACAAACTATGGTTTGTGATTTTCACCTTGCTTTTTTTCCCTTGCAGCTCTCTGGGCTGCCTCCTTCATTTCTGTTTCCCATCTTCCAATGTATGTGAACCATCTGATCGTTGGAACAGTTTGTCCCCAGCAGTACAAAACAACTGTGAAAGTCCCAACCTTGGCTCTATCTTCTATTAACACAGCATTAACATTCAAAGGTGCAGATTAAGGCTGTATTCTCTCCAGCTGCCTCAGTCCTGTTGTGGTTCCTCCCTGTCCCGCCAGCTTTTAGCAGCTGCCACTCACACACTTCCCAGAGGTTCCAAGTGCCCTTTGCAGCAGGAATGCCCGGGATGGTTTAAGGCAATTCTGTCCTTGGTGGTATCTGGCTTCAGATCACAGAAATACATGGTTAAACCTCATAGCGAATCTTCTCAGGAGCCAGCACACAACCTTTTTTGCTTCGCATAATTTCTTTGTTTCCCTGCACAGGGGCTCCTGGCAGAGACCAACAACGCCCCTCACTGCTCCTCAGGCCTGCCTTGGCTCTTCAGCTCAGGGATGGCTGACCCCCAAGCACATTGCAGGTAACCTGCCTCCCCTGGGGTATCTTGCTCTCTTATGTTTCCCTCCTCTTTTTTCTTAAGCTCAGAGTGTGCTTTCCTCACCCCAGCCTTTTAGGACTTGCTGGGGTGCACTTGTGATTTTTCCAACAGAAATGTTGCCTGTGTTACTTTAAAGCTCCAGCAAATCAAGAGGGTGGTACAATTCACATGACATCAGGGTTGCAAAATCTGGATGGGATCCTTTCAGCCAGCCTCTCTCCAGCTGGCTGTAAGCACTTCTGAAGATCAGTGCTACAATTTGCAAAGTAGCTTAGGGATGTAGGTGCCTGATCTCCCTGGATTCCTTAGAAAATCCCATTTTTTAGACTTTTGTAGCATTTAGATGTGTTCTCCCTTTGTTTTTCAGAAAGAGAGAACACTTTGTTTACTGAAAATAAACTTCAAAAGCACATAGTGTTTTAAGTTTGGGGTTTTTTTTGTTCTTAATAGCTATGCATTTATAGTTCTCTATTAAGGATAACTGTTGATTTTGGGAAGCATGTGTGGAGGCACTCAGTGAATAGATTGAACAGATAATCTTATTACGTCTACTCTGATTGCAGGAGTTACTGTCATTTTTGGTTTTGTAAGGGAAGGTGTAAGGCTTTTATATGCATGCCTGTATATCTGAGTGTTAAGCAACATCCAATAATTAGATAAAGTCAGCAATAATAAGAAACTGGAGCTTCCTATTTATCACTTCTTGAGCTATTTTTGGTGATATTTTTTATCATTTGTGAGGAAATTAGGAAGATCTGAACCATTAAAGCCTAGCAAAATACAGAGCTCTACCCTATAAAAAATAAATAATAAACCAAAAGATAATTACAAAATACATACTTCGAGGCAAATTACTCTGCAGAACTGTCATTCTTGCCACAGTGTAACTGATTATGGTGTGATAAAGCTCAATTCCCACTGAATGCTTTAGACTTACTCTATACTCCCTGGGGTCAGGGAACTCTTCCTGGCAGCAGTGGCTATTTCTGGCCTTTACTTGTTTTTCCAAGAATGTCTCATCTATAATCTGCTGGCTGGACTCATTTCACTGTTGTTTGTTAGTACATTTTACTAGTCATTTTTAAAACAAAGGCCCCAAATCACTGCACAAGCCTCAAAAGTATCTGTGGAAAATAAGTCATGCTTATAATTACTGATGCTGAATGCTACTTCATTTTCAGATTAGGTCTGTCAAATCAATCTCAATGGGAGGGTGTATGATGCTACTTAGTATTCTGAAATCAGAATCTGATCTGTAATGATGAGTTATAAAATATTAACCAATTGTACAATTATATAATTTTTCCTGAGTACCATGTCAGGAAAAAGCCCTACAGTGTAAAAAGTAAGAACTACCATATACTTAGGAAAATTCTGCCACAATTTTAGAATTCTTGAGCTATTCTCCTTGTTTTCCTCCCAGTATCCAGTGATCTAATTCACATCCGGAAGAGCACAATGGCTTTTGCTGCCATGTTGGATGCAATGTAAATTATTTAAAGACAAATGTCAAATTTTCCTGCAGAACAAGATATTAAAGAGCCTAGGTAAATGACAAAAATTTGTCTACAGTGTAATCTGAATACAGCATTTATAAACTGTAGCATATTTTGTGTTGTGTTTTAATTTGTTTTGGTGTAGTTTTAATTTCTTCGCTCAGGGTACATATTTCAGAAATCACCAAATTATTTAGCATAGTTTGTGATGAGCATTTTATTATCTAGAAGTGAACACCTGAAAGACAGGAACAATCAAAGAACAGCAAAATGTATTTTTTAAGCAATAGACAAGGAGAGTGATGATTCATAATAGGAACTGTAAGTGTTGATTTTCCAAATGTGATGGGAACAATTGATTATGCTACTGTGATTTTGAAACAAAAAGATGCAAGAAAGGTAAGCAACTGTCTAATTCTTCTTGATGTTGGCTCAGAAAAAATTCTCTGCTTTAAACTGAGAAAGGGATCATATATCCCACAGTGAGTTAACAAACCTTTACTGTAGGTGTTTTCATTATTACTATTACATTATAGGCAGGCAATTATATTGAGTATAAAACCCTTTTTATACTTCACTGATTACATTTTTAGTAACAGGTCATGAACAAATTAATCACCTCTTTGGAGATCTTTTTTAGTATTTCTCTGAGGCTTTCCAAGTTTGTGTAAACAATGATTACAGCTCACAACCTGATACTCTGCTCACACTGAGTAACACCTTCCCACAGTGATGCTGTGGGATTGCTGATGCTGTAAGTGGGAGTTAGCATACACACTATGGGTTCTATACCAGCCTGAAATGTTTTAGTGATAGGAAAAATCACTAGAAAGTACTTAGGGTCTTTAAAGCAATTATTCCATCAACCCGTCCTCCTACTTTCGAGAAACAAGAGCTTTAGATCACTCTTGACTGATCTAAGTTGATAAGGTTGCATCCAGACCATGTTAAAGGTCTGCTAGCTATATTCCCTGTGCTCATCTTTTTTGCTCATCTTTTTTGAACTGACTTATTCCTTTTTCTTCCACAATTACTTGCAGTCATGAGATCTGCAATTCAATTGTGTGTGGTTGAAGAATGAATTCAATTTTTGTTTAATATTCTGCTTCATAATTTCAATGGGTGTTTTCTAGTTCTCACAGTGCATGAAGAGGAGAATTTTTGATTTTTACAGTGTTAAAGGAGACGTTAGAGCAGACAGTTGAGGAGCTGCTTCAGGGGCTGTAATCTCTCTTCTGTGCAAATGGACTTTGTGAGTTCAAGGAAAACCCTGTGGCCTGCACATCCTTACAAGGTACTAGCTGAAGCTCATCAAAACTTCCTGATTTTTAAAGAAACTGTTACAAAGTGGTATCCAGATGAGATCATTTAGCATTACAAGTCCTTATGCAGCTTTTAGGAGGATCACTTATTTGCTAAATAGTGTGCAGCAGCTCCTTGGGAGCCATTCCAGTCTATGAGGTAAATCTGTAATTAGTACTCAGTTGATCTGAAGCATGGTGCTGTCATACTGATATAGACATACACATTAGAAAACATTACTGCCTGGGCACAGCAGGCACTTCACAGACTCAAATAACTCAACCATTTTACTTTTTAAAAGCCTAATTATTTTTCTTTCAGAGTTAAAATAGAAAATCATAATTACAACAACATTTTTAATTTTAAGTTAAGCATAAACCAGACAAGACACCTGTAATTTTTTCTGTGATTTTTATGTTTTGAAGATAATCTATTAGATTTTTTTTTAAAGAACTGAAAGCCCTTTTGGTTTTTAAGTGTATAGGTGGTGTAGTGACATTAAACTGGTAGCAAAAGTTAAAGAAAACCCAGAGGAAATATTGGCAGTTGGTTTTATGAAAATAAATTTTAAATAAAACCCCAGAAGTTTGGATTTAGTGCAGCTAAGTGGAATCCCACTTCATTCTGTGTGAATTTCAAAATTTAGTTCCCTTTGGCACTAAATAGCGATCCCATGTTTTGGTTTAAGAGATGTAGCCATGACTGAAATAGAAGGAAATAAAATGAAGTGTCAGCTTTTATCTATTATACTTCCATCATATTGAATTAAAATTAGGATAATTACACTGAGATGGATTTGGCAGTGTAAATGAAATTAAGGCATTAGAATGCTGTGAAGTTTCTCTGGCCAGGGGCAGATATACAAGTCGGTTACTTTGATAACCTCCCCACCTGATTACCTATTGCATTTGCAAGTCATTCAATCTTCTATTGAATCCTGGCTTAAGCAATCATTATTAACTAAGCATTACTTTTTCTTTCTCACACATTGACTAGAGGTTTGGGATATGAAAAGCAAAGCTCAGAGGTCTGATGCTTAGAAAATGGTTACTGTCTGCAGATTTAAATACAGAAAAATGGGTCTATTTTGTAATTTTTTTCATGGCCTTAATGTACCACGGCCAGTGGAAGCATAAACCAGATTTCTTCATGGCCAACAGGAATAATAAGTCATTCTCATTCGTGTGACATGTTGAAAGGAGCAATGCGAACAAAGAATTCGTATTTTACTAAAAAAACTCTAACAGAAATTACTTTGTTAAACTGCACTGAACACAAATACAGCGTAATTGCAGTGAGCAAATAACAGAAAAGATGAAAAACTCAAGAACAGAATTTGCAAAACATCCATAAGGAATAAAAATTACATTTCATTTTGTAAACATGTTGCCAGTAACGATGGGGTTAAGACCTCATCTGTAGCTTAAAAGCATGTTTAAGAAGGGAACTTCATATTATTTGAATCTCTCAGCTTCTGTTGACAGGCTGTCTGTAAAACACCTCCTGTTTTCATTTTAGAACACTGCAAATGATAAAAATAATATTCAAAATCCAGTAAGAACTTTAAAGTTATATTAGTGATATTAATAATTTAGTTAGCAATCTTGGGCTGCAGTACCATCCATAACAACCAGCCAGACTGGTGGTTTAATTCACAAAACTGTTCTGTCACTGTAAAAAAATAAAGTAGGACAATCAAAATGTGCAGTAGAAAAAGTTTAGTGATAGGCCAATCTGTAATTACTGCTCCAACTCAACTGAGATTTCCACACATTCTGTTGTTGCTGTGAACCTCCACTGTCTGCCTCCAAAGCATGCCCCTCAACCTCTTATAGCAGAGAGCGAACTGGAGCTGAATTTGTATGTTCATGTGCTGATACTTTATCAGGAATTTAAGGTAATTTTATCGATATATTTATATTATCTGGGTACTGAAGTTTTGTGACAACTTTTAATAAACATCCAAGGTTTTGTTCACAGGCACAATGACAGAAGCAAATATTATCATATTATTATACTGTTCTGTACAACAGTGTATTTTGTAGCCTATCTCAGGCCATCTGGGTTTTCAGCAAAGTAAGGGCCAAGAAAGCAGAAAAGGCAGAGAACCCCCAGGGAGATTAAATATCACAGCAACAACTCAAGAATGTTGAATCTTGTGTCTAGAAAGCTCCAGCTGTCAGAAAAGCTTTTAAGTATCACTCTTCATATATATTTTCTTTTCTCAAAGATCTCTCTAATGTTCTGGTCTGGAAATCTTGTGCATTTGCCATCACTCTTGAACATGACTTTATTGTTACTGTGAGAAAAATGAGTTTTGTACTTTTATTTCTTCCCATGAAGTAGGGATTTTTAAGACAACTGTCACTTAAGTGCATCAGCAATAAATAAAGCTTCACGTCAGGATAGAAAGGAAGTATTGCCACACCATTTTCAACTATCTAGTATATCAATAGGTTTTATGTATTCTTGAGTTTCACTTTTTCCACTTGCATATTTATGAGGAGCAGGCAAGAGATTCAGGCAAAATATAAGGAATCTGTTAATCAGAAAGCAGGTTTGCTATCTTAAAATCTCTCCAAAATAGAAAGCAATTTTAAAAAAATATTATTTTCTTTTAACTGAGTTTTTATGTAATTCTTTTTGCTTTTCTTTACTCTCTGCCCAGTTAGTGGGAATTTTACAGGGGGGGTGGTCTGTTTTCTGTTGAAGGAGAAACAAATGACACGAAGACAGTGCATTTTCTTAGTTGAAACTCTTTCAGTTTTAGTGTGCACAAGCAGAAGCACTTATAAATAGCCTGCAGTCAATCTTGGTTTTAAATATACCAGCCTAACATCAGCAGTGCTTTTCTAGAAGGCACTGTGCCTTTAGAGTTTGCTACAGTTACACAGACAGTCATACTTGCCTCTTGCAAGGGCATCGCAAAGTTATCAGTACATCTTTCCTGAAAGTTAAGCTACACTTCATCAGGTGATCATTCATACCTTTTTGCAGTGTTATAGGTTCACCAGGATCAAGAATCACGCTCCAGATGAGATGTACAAATCAGCCGGAGTATGAGCTTTACAGTTGCTTTATTTCACCCTTAGGACAGATGATAACTCTCCTGTTATTGTTCCACAAGATAAAACATTATTTGGGTCAAAGGACTGTGTTTTGATTATATAAATGTTTGATGCTGTGATTGCACCTATGAAAGCCTCAGCAACTGGGTAAAATACACCCTTGGAGTAAGTGAGTCACCTTGCCCTTAAACCTGAGTCTTGTGAGACAGGATATATGCCTTCTGTCAGGAGGACTTTGGCAGCCTACGGTTCTGTTGCAGGGAAGTGTATTTTTTGCTCCATCTGACTTATTATTTTCTGTAATGAAGATTATGGTGATTTGGACTCAGTCTTTTGGGGAAGGAGAGCAGAAGGGATGGTTTAGGTCAAGAGAGTGGCAATCTTCAGCAAAGACCGGCCATGTAGGAGTAATAGAGGTGAATCACAGAACTAGATATGAAAGCAGGAATGGATATCTCTGGGTAATTAGCAAAGACTTTCAGGCTCCTGAGAATTGTTTGTTAATATATTCTGGGGAACAGAACATTGAGCAATTAGCATGTGAAGCTGAAGGCACTACAAAACACCAGATTAACTTATCCAGGCTGTGCTCGTATAATTGTTTTGCAGGTTAGCTTCTAAAGGAACAGACAATTCCATGTTACAAAGACTTCTGAGAATCTGCAATTGTGAAAAGCTACTTAAAAGGCTAATGAGAAAGGTTAGATTTTCATTTCCCAAAGCTAAATATGGAAGTATACACCTGAACAGGGACTTAGTTTTATATATTTCAAAGAACTTTTGAGGCAGTTTGAACCTTGTTGTTATCACTTACACTTGATGTTTATTGAATAAATATCCTTTTATAAAGTCTTATATTGAATTATTACTGAAATATCTGTTCAAGTTTGTATTCTGTGGATCTAATTCAAGATTATAGGTTCCAGCAGAATTTGAACAGGGATGCATTTCTCTCCCTTTGACCAACATTTCTGTTTCTGTTTCTAGTTCTAATGCTTTCTGTATGGGAGCTCTGAATCTATGATTGAATGTTATTTATTTGTCCCTTTCCTTTGAGAGCTGTGTCAGAGAACAAGTATGTGAACAGACTGGTAAAGGAATTTTCAACCTTTGCTTTCAATTCATCAGACTTGAAATCATTACTACTTTTCATTTGGTCATTTTCTTGTTTCTTGAAAATCAATCTGTACTCAAAGAACAGTTTATAAACTGAATACAAATTAGGGATATCCTGTCAGCTCTGAACCACTTATATTTGTCAAACCTCACAAGCACGTTCGTATGTGTGACACACATTTTACAGAATGCCTGCTGAGGATATAGGTGAGCTACCTTGCTGACAGGCCCATTTAACATGATAGAAAGAGAGACAAAGGAGAGGATAAATTGCTAACATACCTTACCTTTACAGAGTTATTTCCTTCATTAACTTACTATGTTTTTCTTAGACTTTATATACTGCTTTAAATATATTACTTTTGTTAGATTTGGACTAGGATTATTTTTACATGCACCCCAGGAGTTGTGGGATACGTATGCATCCTAGATGGGAGAAGATTATTTCACTGTTGAGGTAGTTGTGGGAAACTACTGCTACTCTTAGTCCAAATGCAAATGAAGCTCATCTTGTTTAAGGCTTTTCCCTAAAATACTATCTAGCTGCAGAAGTAAGAAGAATTCCTCGTAGATTGCAGATCCTGAGAGCAAACTGGAAGTGAAATACCTGGTTTACTCCAAATATAGCTGAATAATAAGAAACAGAAGCAAAAAACTTTCACATCTGGAATACTGTGTCCCTTCTGGTGCCTTGTACAAGACAGACACTGGCATACTGGAGCTGGTCTGACTGAGAACCTTAAACATGATTACGGAGCTGAAGGACAGCGTAGCAGGAGACTATGTGTCTTAGAGAAAGCCAGAGTGAGGTGGATCTAATTTCTGACTTCAATTGCCTCATAGGAGGTTATAGAGGAGGCAGAGCCAGAGTATTCTAGAGGTGCACAGCAAAAGGACTAAGGCCAGCAGACACAAGATACAGCAAGAACAACTCCAACTAGATATAATGAAAAAGATTTTTCATGGGAGAGGTTGCCAGAGACATTATGGAATCCATCTGAAGAGATTATCAAGCAAGAACCTGACCAATCTGACCTAACTTTGAAGTTGACCTTGCTGTGAGTGGTACTGGATGGTATGACTTCCAGAGATCCCTTCCAATCTGAATTACGTTATTTATTTCAGCTGTGGGTTTCTTAGTATTTACATAGGGAATGTGAAGTCAGAGCTTTGGAGGCTACCCAAGTGAGAAGGGCAAAGTATACTGAGAGAAAAAAGAATAACAAAACAAAGAGATCTGTTTACCCTTTGGAAAAAAATCACACATAGTAATTCTGTCTTGAGTTGTCAGTTACTGTTTTGCAGATAATACAGGCTCTTTAAAAGCTTCACACAGAGTGAGACAGCTGAAAGTGTATTATTTTTTGCCTTGATATGAAATACCAACTGTTATAAAAGTTTTAATGTCGTTTAAATATTGTAACATGTGGGGGGAAGAAAAATCAGAACAACCTAACAAAAGAATTAAAAATGTGTTGCTCAAAACAAATTAACATTTTCAAATGCCTTAACTTTGTGATTCCTATAGAGGCATGAATGATCACAAGATGTTGGCCCTAATTTTGTCTCTAGCCATTTTTGTGATTGCCTAAGCTGTTCAGTGACAAGATCAGTGATGGTGTTACAGCATTGGTGGATAGGGGAAGGGCAACTGACATCATCTCTCTGGGCTTGTGCAAAGACTTTGAACACTGGCCCACACAATGACCTTGTCTCTAGACTGGAGGGATTTAACAGATGGACCACTCAGAGGATAAGTAATTTGCTGGATGGTCACACTCAGAGAATTACAGTCAACAGTTTGATGTCCAAGTGGATCCTTGGGGATCAGTTGTGGGACTGGTGCTGTTTAGCATCTGTGCAGCAACATGAACACTGGGATTGAGCACCTTCAGCAAGTTTGCTGACAACACCAGGCTGTGTGGTGTGGTTGACACGCTGGAGGGAAGGAATGAGATCCAGAGGGTCCCAGGCAGGCTGGAGAGGTGGGACCATGTGAACATCATGGAGTTCAACAAAGACAAGTGCAAGGTCCTGCACCTGGTTGGGGCAATTCCAAGCACAAACACAGGCCTGGGGGAGACTGGATGGAGCAGCCATGGGCGGAGAAGGACTTGGGGGTATTCGGTTATGAGAAGCTCAACATGAGCTGGCAGCATGCGCTTGAGCCTGGAACTACGCTGTGTGCTGGGCTGCATCCCCACAGAGTGAGCAGCAGGTTGAGGGAGGGGATTCTCCCCCTCTGCTGTGCTCTGGGGAGACCCCTCAGAGTCAAGTGTCCAGCGTCAAGTGCCCAGCGTCAAGTGCCCAGGTCTAGGGCAGCAACACAAGAGGGACATGGAGCTGCTGGAGCGAGTCCAGAGTAGGCCACAGAGATGCTGTGAGGGCTGGAGCAGCTCTGCTCTGGATACAGGCTGAAAGAGCTGGGCTTGTTCAGCCTGGAGAAGAGAAGGCTCCTTGAGAGGAGACCTTAGAGCACCTTCAGTGCCTAAAGGGGGCCTACATGAATACTGGAGAAGGACTTTTTACAAGACCCTGTAGTGATAGGACAGGAGGGATTGGTTTTAAACTGACGGAAGGTAGATTTAGGTTAGATATTAGGAAGAAATTCTTTAGTGTGAGAGTGTTGAGACGCTGGCACAAGTTGCTAAGAGAAGTTGCAGCTGCCCCATCCCTGGAAGTATTTAAGGCCAGGTTGGACATGGCTTTCTAAATATTTTCACAGATCTCCAGGATCATTGAATCATAGAACAGTTAGGATTGGAATGGACCTTAGGATCATCTAGTTCCAACCCCCTGCTGTGGGCAGGGATGCCTTCCACTAGACCAGGTTGCTCCAAGCCCCGTCCAGCCTGGGCTTGAACACTGCCAGGGATGGAGCACATACATAGTTGCTTTTTTTAGTTCATTCCATGGCAGAAATTCTGTTGCAGTGTGCTGGGTATTGCAGTAGAAGGCTCCAAAAATTTTCCAGTATTTTCATCTGAAATTTATTCACCTGCTGGGGGCAGGAAATACTGGGAAGTTACAGATATGCATCTGGAAAGGTCTTGGTCAGAATTTTTACTGAAGTTCTGTAACAAATGATACTGTAAGGTTATGTAGCTTCATATGATTAATGCCATTTAAATGCAATAAAGAAGTGTTATTTTGCTTACATTGGTTTATATCTGATGAATATACAGGTCTAAATACAGATTTGGAAAGGAGGGCTTCTAACTAGAAGTGTATTCAAGGTAGAAAATAAAAAAGCCAGCCAGGCCAATGGAATGGTTTAGTAATTCCGAGAGAGTTGGAAATGAAATATAATGTAGTAATGACTTCAGTTGAAATTTGGGATGAAATACTGAAATATTTTATGAATAAAACCCAAGATATAGTAGGTGATCTTCCAAATTTGTTTGTTTTGTTCCTCAGTGCACAGAAGGAAGGTGAAATAGTTTTTCCTCATAGTACGAATGTACAATAAGAGTTTTAAAAAAAAAAAGTTAGATAAAAAGTAACCAATTTTTCTTCTCTGTGGTCAAACTCTTTGAAGGGTCTTTCAAATACTTGTCTTATTTCATTGCTCCCCTTTTTGCTGCCTATGACTCTTTATATATATTTGTACTTAAATGCAGGTCATGTTTCACTCCTAATCTATGAGAGCTGGGGGATAGAAGTGATAGAATAAGAGTGTAAATTGCACGCCACATACTGTAGCTCTTTCATTCTGCATCTTCTTTTATCTTTCCTCAGTTTCAAGCTTCTTCTCACATGGGTTATGTCATCCTGTACTGATAGGCTACACTACCCAAGCTATAGAAATGTGTAAATTATGTTAACTTATACCTACCCGTCAAACTACTTTTCTAGGAGAATGTTTCTTAAAAAGAGAACGTAGTGTGCCCTCCTTTCCCTCCATCTGCTAGAAAAGCTAATTTCTTATGTCCTGTGAGAAAAGGCTACCAGCAGAATATGCAGAACAATCCTATTATCTGCTTCTTTGTTCCCTGATCATTTTGTGGGATGTCAGGTTGTAGGGGTTTTCTTAACATTATTTAGATCTGACGAGTTTACCTACTTTTGAACTCAAACGCACACATACGGCGTGACTTAGGGTCTGTCTCTGATTTGCTTTGCTTCTGATCTTGGTCTGTTGTGTTACAATCGTACTAGCAAGAGATAGAAGGAAGTTTAAACTACAGGTTTCTTGAATGACTTCATACCTTGGAGTGTATTCATAGAATGAGATAGAGCATCTCCATGCAACTGAAGCAAATATTAACTTTGATCTTTGTTTTGTCCTCAGCCCAGAAGGCTTGGAAGACATTTTTTGGAATGTTTCTGTTCTCTCTGTTATGTTCTCCAGTGGGTGGAAATGGAAGAAATGACAACGTCTCACAAATACATGTGAGTAATGGCACAAGCAGTTGTTAAGTCAGATGTTACTCTGAAACATCAAAATCTACTAAATTTTCGTGGGAAGTTTAAAACATTGTATTAAAGCACAGTCACTTTAATTGCAGCCCTTGACTTCCCTTTCTGAGACCATCATGGCAATGTCACATACCAGTGAAGAAAACTGCTTTGTTAAAATTATTATGCCAAAATGGAACTGTGGTTTAACCCACTGACATTACATATTGCATGGGTGTCAAAACAGTGAATAATTTTATATGAACTGTTCTACAAGGCATAACTATTTGAACAGCAGCCTTAACTTTTCACTAGCCTTGATGAAACTGAGTGTTTGGAAGCGCATTTTGAGTAAATGGTCAGAACTGTGAACTATGCCTTTGGCTCCAGGCATCTGCAAAACTATGCTGAACTTTCTCTGAGCTTCTTGTAGAAATCAACACTTGGGCTATATTCATAATCAAAGGGCAGGGCCCACAGCTTTTAGTGGCATAATACATACACCCAGGTGACACGAATGCCAGGTCAAACATGGCTTCTTTTCTTGTCAGACTGTGTTACTGTGTAGTAACATCTTGTAACAAAGAATCATAGTTAGAGTTGGAAAGGACCCTAAGATGATCAAGTTCCAAACCCCCTGCCATGGGCAGGATCATCACACACTAAACCATGTCACGCAAGGCTCTGTCCAACCTGGCTTTGAACTGAAATGGAGAGATGGGGTATTCACAGCTTCCCTTGGGCAACCTGTTCCAGTGTCTCACCATCCTCACAGTAAAGAACTTCTTCCTTGTATCTAACCTAAACTTCCCCTGTTTAAGTTTGAACCTGTTACCCCTTGTCCTGCCGCTACAGTTCCTAATGAAGAGTCCATGCATCATAATGCCAACTCAGGCTAAAGCTTGTTCCACAGTCTGGAGCTTCTGCTGCACAGTGTAATGCATTATGATAACTTTCTATTTCACAAACACATATCAGGTGCAAGAATTAGCCAGAAAACAGCAGCTCTCAAACATTCTAAGCTTCTTACAATGTAGCATCTCATAGCATTATGTTCCAAGTGTATATGCTGGGCAGCGCTGCAGATCAAATAGTAGATTTTGTTTGGATTACTTTGATTATACTTTGTACCACTATAGTTAGATTTTTGTACACATTTAAAAAATAGTTTTGAAAGTCTGAATTATTTAAATTTAAAATATTATTAAATAATTAAGTCTCATTATTACTAAATATTTCGCAATACTGATTAGCTGCACTTCTGTTTATAGTAGCAACGATGGGAAACAAAAAACTGAAGGGGTCAACTTCTGGCACCCTTCAGGCCAATAGTACTTTGTTCTCTGGTACAATATTAAGCAGCACAAGAAAGTTTTTCAAATTTTTTGTAACATCATTATTACTATTGTATTACTTGGTACTATTGTAACATCGTTGTTACAGCAGTCACCCATTAAGACTGATGTACACAGTGTCAGGAGGTTCAGGGGAAAGCAAAGATCATAAATGAATACACATTATATTCCTCAAAATTTTTCCAGCAGTACAAGAGCAGGAAGAGGTTCTGATCCCATGACTAAGCTTTGGCAGTACCTTACTCTAGAAGTCTTGCTCAATGGATGGTGTGTAGACTGTTGCACTGAAATCTGGTTTCAAAGAAGTTGCCATACACAGCCATGGCTTGAAGCTAAAAACTCTTGTTGATTGTAGTAATAATGCTTTTTTGCACACACACATGCACAAGAATACAGCTAAAGCTCTTGTAGTTCTTAAAAACTTAATCGGTACTTATATTTTTTATATTACTAGCACTTATATATTTTTTTTTTAGAAGCTAATCTGAATACTTGTTTGTACTATAAAATTCTTGATTCTGTGTAGGAGAAATAGGTTCCCTCTGTGAAGTTTCCTCCTCTCCTTTAGCTCTGCTAGAGAAGATCAAGACACGTTCTACTGAGAAAAGAGGGAGCACATCTCCAGTGGCAGCTTCTCTAATTTCAGTGCAGATTCTTGTACTTTGGGTAATAAATCTAAGACAAGTTGGCTTCTTAAACACCTGTGTGAGATTGTAGCAAAGGCATCATTGATCTGTAAGAGATTAATGAGAGGCCTTAATTTGCCAGCCCTCCTACAAGCACCTTATGCTTGCTGGCAGCTATTTCCCATGGTGGCTGGAGTTAACACATTTCCAGGGTAGTGCTGTGTTGGAACCTTTATCACCTCATCAGCAGCTCTGCCTATGCTGGCTCTACACAAAGGACAGGTTTTAGGCCACCTCTTGTTGCTCAGAGCCAGCCCAGTCCTTACAGCATGTGAATGAGGCTGCTGAGCTGCCAGCTTGCCCTAATTTTGTATGTTTTCTTTGCTGTGCAAACAATCAGAATGCCTGAAGGTGATTCCTGTTGTTCAGTCAGTCTGTTAGACAGGTGCATTATTTTCCATTTTGTGACCTTACAGGTCTGCAAAGCACATTGGACATGTATGATGTCACAAACAAATTATTTAGTATCAACATAAAACTTGAGAATATTGCCTAGAGAAGAAATATCCTACTAAGGACAAGAGAAAACCTTTCACCTTGTGAAATTTCTCAAAATCTTACTTTTAGTGAGCAGAGAAACAAATGCTTCTTCCATGCAGGCAAGGCTCTTCCCTTTTCTTTTTATTTAATATTGAATTAAAAAAAAAGTTATCAGAATAACCTGTTAGCAAAATAGTTTTGTAATACAGGTTAGAGTTTGGAGGAATAAGTTCCTTTTAAGATCTCTGCAGTCGATTAGAGTGGCAGGGTGAATGTAACTTACCAAGCAAAGTTTTGTGAAAGAAAATCTATTTGTTGTTCAATTACGTATTCCAACTACCTTGATAGTTTTTAGTCTGTGCTGTGGGAAAGAAACATTCCATAAATTCATGAGTGGCTTTGTTAAAGTCTTTTCAGATAAAGTACATCAATTTTCATCTGGGCTGATACTCTAACATTCTGTTGAGGATTTGACATTCGCATTTTGCAGTTGCTTGCAAAAATTTTTTTCCTTAGGTCTTTTTATATATAGTAGCATTAACTCTGTAGTATAATAATATGCTGAAGAGGGCATATGCCAGTTAATTGCTTTAATTTGGGTTAGTACATCAGAATGCATGATTTGTCTGTGATTAAAGTTTTGTACACTTACAGCACACGCAAACACCCCCCATTATGTGCACCATGCCATTTGTTCTGAAGTACCTTTTTGCTACACCATCCTGATGGATGGACAAGTCATTACCTTACATCCTTTTCTCCTAGATATAACTGCATAGATTTAGAAAGTTAGCATTGTATCAGAAGGACCTAAATTCACATTACTTGTTCTATAGTATATTGGGAAGATCTACATTTAAAACACCAAACTTTCTAGGTAGTATATTTAAGTGGCTGCATTACTAGAATTTCTGGTAGAACAGAACCTTGGATGTGTTTTCTCCTGAGCAGTGCTCATTGCATATCCATGTGCTTATGGACTCACTTCTAAAAGAAACTTACAAAATAGAAACTTTCTTCTTTTGTTTCATGCTTGGTATTATCATGGGATACAAACAAATGGCCTGAAGCTAATTTTAAGGAAGCATAAGCATATGCTGTTGTTCATTTTCAAATATATCTTCTTTTCTTTGGAATTGTAATGATTCACATTGTGCTTCATATTTTCAGCTGATAAACAACTTGATCATGCCAAGCCCTTAACTCCATCAATACCAATGCATTTATCAGCAGCCAGGCTAAATTATCTTTTTTATTTGTTCTTCTGAGGGATTTCCTCCTGTCTTCCCCTGAATTTCATGTTAAAACAAAGGATAGTGTCAGGGAATTAGGAGAGGTATTCTGTGAAATTTCCTCCTTAGTCCTAATAGTCCAGCTGAATGCAAAAGAAGCCATCCTAAGCAAACTAAGCTTGGTGAAAGCAGCAAAGAACTAACCAGGTTTTTGTTGTAACAAACTAACATCTCTGGGAAATATGTAAATAGTATTATAACATCCCACAAGTTAGTTCTCAATACATATCGGTTGGCAAAAAACCTTAGATGTTACTAAAATGCTTGTACATTTTGGAAGTAAGTACTTTAAAGCATGATCCACTCTACAGCCATATGGCTAAAAAATTCAGCCTAGTAAAAGAAAATAACAGAATGGGGAATCCAGAAGTTTATGCTGTGTTTGAAGCAGTTTCTGCCTACTCATCCCCTCTCACCTCAGGGAATGCTCTGCTTTGTTAGGGCAAGAGTTCTGCTCCCTTTAGCAGCCCCATAAATCTGCTGTTACTTTCTGCAGTGTGGCACAGCTTTGATGGGAAGGGGTAAAGAAAGGCCTAGGTGAATTGTGAAAATAGTTTGCTCTCCAGAAAGGTAGGAAAAGTGAGTTTTTACTGTTATTTCTTCAATAAGCAACACTTGACGTTGACTCCCTTATTCCACATCAGTGCTCTCCTCAGCACAACAGAGCAGAGTCTGCAACAACAAATCTTCTAAAGCAAAACTGAACCTTTAAATTCTTTCAAGTTCAGCCTCGCAAGCTTCAAGTGGAAGCAGATGCTGCCTTTCAGTAGCATGTATCTATTGCCTTTCACGGAAGTAAAGTTTTTCAAGAGCTTATACTGAATGTTTCAGTTTGTGCTGCCTTTAGGCAGCTCTTTGATCACAATACTCATAGTCAAGGATCTCAACATGAAGCCTGTGACTCCCTGTGCCTCTCGCTAAAGTTTCTACACCCAACTCAGAGCTATGAACATAGAAACTCAGAAAGCTCAGTGTTCAACTCCTAAATCCACTCCTCCCAAGTTTTATTTTATTTATATAGGGTTTTTTTAAGTTGAGCTTTTTGTACAAATAAGGAGGCCCCCCCACTTAATTTGAGCCCTCAAAGGAATATTCTAGAAGCCCTACCTGAGGGGGACAAGCAGCAGGTGCTGCAGAGGGAGCTGGTTCTTGTGTCTGGCTGAGGTGAAACAGCTGGGCAGGAGGTTGTCTGTAAGGGCACAGAAGTGGTCAGCCTGGAGGAGTTGGAATCTGTCTTAGGAGGTGTGGAAAAGTGTTAAAAAAATGCTGCCTGTGGCCTGTTGTCTCACTCATAGTGGATTTTGGAGGAGTTTGTCTGCTGCAGTAGCTGTACTATGCGTAGTGCTAAATGGGTGAGCAAATGCTTTATCTGTGACTTTTGAAGTACATAAAAAAAAGTTGGTGTGTTTCTAGAAGCTGTAGCTGAAATTAGGATAAATAGGAGAGCTATAATGGAATGATAGTGTGATATTTTTTTAGGGCATGAGGGGAGGCTGAAACTCTTCCTTAGGGGTGTCAGGGTGTGATGATGGTAGGGGCTTGTGAATTAAGATGGCTGCCAGGGTGTTGTGAAGAGAGTAATTGAGGCAGATGGAGATTAGTTTTGTGTTTAAAAGCAGTTAGCTCAGAACATAGGCATAGAATTTAAGTGTCTTACGTTTGTTTTGCTGAAGAGATCTACTGCTCTTGTCCATGAAGTGGATATTAAATTGAGTTTAACGCTAAATTTTAGGTGATACTCTGGAAGGCTGACTAAATTCCTGTATTTTCTCCAAGGAAGTACAGGCTTTCTGGTTTAGCTGATGGACTAAATAATTTGTGTGCTATAATTTTTCATCTTGCAAGCAACGGTAAAAAACTCCATGGAAATATGAGGAAACGTTGAAGCTAATAGGGACTGAAGTGGCGTTAGATGGTTTTGCAGGTTGTGGTCTGTGTGGAAATCAATACACTTCATTTGGGAGTGTGACTACAACAGTCAAAAAGCTTTTATGCTTGGTTAAACTTGCACATTTCATGGCATGGATAAAATATAAGCTGCTGAGTTGCTTGTAACTAGATGATTGAAAATAAGTTTGCAATGATGAAGACAAAGTTGATTATTGTGGTTAAATGGCGTAGCATTGTAGTTGGAAGAAAAAATGGTGTGTTAAGCTAACTCCTTGATGGGATGCAAATCATCTGGGATAAAAGATTAATTAACTGATGCTCAAATTGAGAGCTACGTTACTCAATAGACATTGTGCTAGATCATTGTCACCTGTATTAAAAGTCCTGTAAGTAAAGGAATTGATTTCTTGTGGTTATCTCTCTACATTTTTGCCCGTTTGGGCTGTGAGCAAAGGTAATGAGAGTAGGTGGAATATAGGCCCTTGCTTACCAGCTTCTGATAGCACCTTTCCTGATCCTGAAGGCAGCCTGCTTCCCTGGAAGCAGTAGCTCCTGGGACAGCTGGGGAGCCTTCAAGGTGAAGTAGCTGTCTTTCAAGTAGTAAACTAAATGCATTAGTCAGAGTTACCATTTCCAGTCTTATTGGTGTGACTTTTAATGATCTTCAGCAAGTAGATACACTGGTGTGTCTAGGGCAGGTAACAGGGACTAGTTCTGTGCATAACAATTTTAGGTACTTGGTTTAATGATGGAAAGAATGCGGGACTGTACCAGGACAGGAGAAAAAAAGCATGAAAAAATGTCTCTGGTATGTTAGAGGAACTGTATGTTAACTGGAACTCATACTGGGTTTGTATGGGTTACGTACAGCTGAAAATGCTATTATATGTCTTAAACTCCTCTGGGGAGGTGTGAAGAGCACAGCTGATGGTAAGAACTCAGTTGCATTTTTTTAGCTGTTCCCCACATCTCTCCCCACCACATTTGGGAGAGAGGGATGACATCCAGTGTACTTGCCCTGCCTAAAATTTAGTCTCCTCAACAGAGGAGAGGAAAAGGAGCCTTTATCAGAGGTCATGAGCTTAGTATGAGTGCTCTTAAGGGTCTTCTGGAAAAGCCTGTTTCTCCCCATTGATTAGGGATGCAGTTTTCTTCACATCAGCTATCTTTATGTGCTGAAGTTAATTTCTACTGTAGTGAAAAAAAGGCTAATGCAATCCATGTATAAAAGATATAAAATGCTAAGCAGGCATGAAAAGACTGCACAGCCTCTGCATTTGGCACTGGTATAATTGCTGTTGGAGTATTTTCTAGGGTTTGCAGTTCTAGAAGGAGACCAAAAGCTGCATGGTTTAGAGAAGCTCTTTTTTTCTGACTTAAAATATAGAAAATTCCTCCCAAGGTCAAGAAGCTCACTCTATTAGCATATTAAAGCAAAGGCTGAAGAATAATGTGATGGTCTATAAATACATGCAACTAATTCAGTAACATGATAAAGAATTATTCAGTCATTTCAGCAGCCAAAATACAACTAAAAAATAATCTTACTGTGGAACAGAAATCAACTTGTGAAAGTTCAGGAATTACTTCATAATTCATGTAGATTAACTGATTTTGGAAGAACTTACCTTGGGTGATAATTATATTATTGAAACATATTTTAATACTTGCAATGCTTTTCAGGAGTATAGACTGTAGTTTAAGTAGAAATATCGGATGTGAAGAATTAATACAAGGCAGTTTCATGGCCTCTAATGTGTAGGGCATTGGGCTAAAAGATTATAGAGATTCCTCTGATCTGAAAAAAAGAAAGAATTGTGACAGATTTCTTTTAATTGACCCTCAAATATGACTATATGTCACATAAGGCAGGAAAAAACTGCCTTCTTAAAGGTGATGCAAATCTATGTGATCCAATGCTCTGCTTAATTGATTAGCCAGCACCAAAGCACTGCCTGAATGAGGGAGGAAAGGAAGTATATTTTTGAACTAACAGATCCCTACTTTTAAATCCCTTAGTTCAAACATTTATCTATAATTAGCAAAAAGGCATCCATATGGTGACTTTTCTAGTCCCAGATGGGTAGCTGTCATTTTGCACATGATCTTTGCTTCTCTTTTGAAGTAGTAATGAGTAATCTTGGAAATATTAATCTGACTTCAACTATATTTATCCTTCTATCAGTGGCGATGACAGACTTTGATTTCTGTCTTGGCATACACAGTATGTGCAGCAGTGCAGAGGATTCCAGTTGCCATAATTTTCAGTTGAAAGAGTAATTATCACAGGGAACTGGGAGTTATTATGGGATATTTGTATATTTAATCAGCAAAACAGAAATTTTCAAGAGCAGAGATGTGAAGATCTACCAAACTTTAAACTCTGCTAAGGGGATGATAAAAGGTGTTCTGCAAGTGCCTAACAGTGACTCCCCTTGTCAGTGATACGTGTGTTACCTGGCAGAATAGCAACCATATGCCTCCTCCTGCCTGGCAGACCACTGCTACAAAGAGTATGTCAGAGCAAACAAAGAAAACCAGTTTGCCGTGCCAGAAAAGATGTTTAGGTATCTGACTTGCTTCTTATAACTACTGGAGTATTAATCCTTAGGATGGATCTTTCTGCCCTTGTAAATCTAGTTCATGTGATGACATAACTACAGGCATCTTGTGTATTTAGACTTTTGCTTTCTTTTTATGGGGGAAGGGGAGGTTTACTTGTGTGTGTAAGGGGAAGGTACTTTGTAGCAAGTGTTATGTGTGTGCATGAATTCCCCCTCATTTTACAAAAAATAATTTTGGTTGCTTGTGCTTAAATATGCATGTAGAGAGAGGGCAGCAACCTCTGGAAGTGGTGCAAAAACTTGGCATTCCTCCTCTTAGTAAGCATTTTCCTTAAAATACAATCTTCTTTTGGAGGGGGGAAAAATATTACTGTACAGTTTTTTTACCGCAGGCAGTGTCAGAGGCAAGAGGCCAGATCCAATCAAATGAAGCAAATGGAATTACCCTGAATTTACTCCGGTATAAGTGAGAGCTTGTTTCAAGCCCCGAGCTACATGAAAATGATTGCTGTTCTTTTTGCTAGCGTTGCCCATGTGAAAGCTGACATAAATATGACCTGGAGAGAACTTACTTAGCAAGTGATAAGGTACCTATTTTTCACCATGATTGAAAGGCCTTAAGAATGTAAGTCTCAGATGCATGAAGAACTAGAGGTCCCTGAGTTCCATGAAAATCAATAGGAATTAAATGCTTAAGTGATTCAGGCCTATGCCTTTGAAAACATTCAAGCATTTCTTAGCAACTTAGCAATCATAGTTTCTTCTCTTCAACACTATCCTTATGATAAAATTTGATTTTTGTTAAACTCCTGTGAAACACAGGTGATGAACATGAATATCAGTTTACTTTTTTTAGATTAATGTCTTTTCATAAGCAATTAACATTTTGGTGTTGCTGGCCTGACACTAGAGGAAATTTTAGTATAGTTGTCAACTTTACAAGTAACTGAAGGGGTAAAAAAGCTGAAAATTAACTTTGTTGTTACAAGGGTGAGGGAGACCTGCACTCCACTGTGAGGGGAATCCACCACCCCTCCCCCCAATATGTGAAATCTGAGAGTATGCTCATATGTGGCCGTGTTATGACTTTAAAAGGACTTCATATCTTGGTTTTGGATTTTTTCCCCAGCTATAGCAGGTGACAGAAGAAAAAGAGATTCTGCCCCTCTATCTACCTTACTCTTAAAACTTTCTCTGGGATTTCAGCCCACCACTTCAAGTCCCTTTACTGTTTTGCTTTATTTACTCTTAACAGTGCTGTAGAAAAAGGTGCTAACTCGGTCAAGAGGCTGTCTTTAGAAGTAAATCCATATGAATAAGAACAGCAAGAAACCAGCAGGAAAACAACATTGCTATGAAACAGAATGAAATTAGCTTGTTAATCAAACAGGTTACATGTGTCTTATTTTGCTCCCTGTCTCTTTAAACCCATGAAGATTAGATATCAAAAAGAAACTGTGTGCTTTACCAACACGAGAATAATAATCATCTAGCACGTAATATTTGGTCATTTTAAGCTTGAATTGTGCCTCTAAATGCTTGGCTAAGGACATAAATTTAATAAAACTTGTACATGTGCTTGAAATATGTGCCAGAGATTTAAATATTGTAGTAGAACAAAGCTCCAATGGATATGGGAATATTTGTTGTATACCTCTCACCCTAATGAATCCTTCACAAATAAAGTAAGCTGCATCTAAGCTGTAACTAAGACCAGCTGATGTGTGGCGACAGCAATATTCAGATCTTCACTTCTCAAGAACCTGTGGAAAATGTAAATTCAACTGAACAAGTAAATTGTGGTTAGTTAAATGGAGGGGAAATACTATTGCTTGGATTAAATGGTGGGTGCCAAATGAAAGTATTTGAATTAAACAGTTTCCAAGAAGGTGTTCAAGTACGCCAGGTTTCTGCCCCCGCAGAGGAGAACATGTACCCTGAAATATGCAGAGTGAAGCTCAGCAGTATAAGACTTGATATCTGCTGAATTTTCAGGTTTGGTTTTTGAATTTGAGGGTTGTTGTGGGTTATCTTAACTGACTTTTCTTCAGTCAGAGAGCCTAATGAGTACCAGTGGGGGCAAAGCTTCCTAGGTCCTTTTCCATTTGCAGTTTCTGCAGGAGACTTGCTACCACACTAAATTGGCAGGAATCTTGCAGAAAAGTACAGAAGGTACTAGAGAACACTTAATCACACACAACACACTAGGAAACAATGCTTTCTTCCTTGTAGAACAACAGTAGACATCATGTCCAAATCCTTCTATCAGTCAAAATGATTCAAGATAAGGAAATTCTGCTGCTGTATTTCAGTTCTGTGAAGTGATTGATGCTTAAGAAGGCTTAAAATATGTATGCACACCCCTATGGGTTGTTGGACTTTTTCCACAGTTTCACTAGGTACAGTCAAGAACCAAAATTCATATGGAAGGATAGTTATTTAATGAGTCCTTAAAATTTACTTAATGTTACTTGTTTTCTTGACTTCTCATAGAATTAATTGAAGGTAAGGAAGCAAAAGACTGAATTCATAATGGTGAGAATGGTTGTCAATCTTTGACTTTGGGGGTGACCAAAGTATCACAGCTCAAGCTGATAAAACTTAATCTTCTGCCATCTTTAACATGTGATGCACTTTTGTCAGATGTACACCGAAAAATATTATTGTCATGCAAACCTTCAAAAAACCCCAGCAGGTCAGTAGAAGCAGGAATCTCTATTATAAAAGGGACAGTTAGTGTGTGAAGAACTTGTAGGCTCTCAGTAGGTGAAGGTCTATTCAGGTGTGGGTTTTATTAGTTTAGGAAAAAGTTATAAACAGCTTTCAGTATAATAACCCAAGTAGAGGGAATAGTTCTATAAACATGTGTGCAGATATGGCACCCTCCAGAGAGGTTTAGAAATCTGATTCCTGTTCTGATCTTCTTCATTTAATTGCATGCTGTTTGTCAGAATCTGGGGCTGTTTTAGAGCTCAATGTTCAGAGCGGAGGTTCATATTGTATTTTTTGTTATTGTTAATGGGAGTATGCAGGGATGCTTTCATGTATAGCAAAAACTAGAATGCCTTCGCAAGACAATGAATTGTAATTCTTTCCTGGTTCTAGCTTTAATCTTGTATACAGCATGTAGATGACAAAAGCCTTTAGCAAGTGTAAAGGCTCTACTTTAAAAATGATATATAGAAAAGAGGAATGAGCGTGTACAGTTGTTTAGAATATAACAGCAGGGAGCTATGGGAAGCATTTCCCTGTGTTATTGCACATACTGCTTCCTCATAAAGCTTCAGGTAAATTAAAAACGGTGTAATTGTGAATAGCTTTATAGAAATTCAAGAGGAAAGGTACAATTAATGTCAGTAACAAATTAATTATATAAAGACTAATGTTCAATTATTTGTCTAATTTGTTTTCAACACATTTATGTCATCCATCTGCATTCTGAGGCTTCGTTCTTGTTGAATTTATTATTGGCCCAAGATTCATTTACATATTTCTTTCTACTTCAAAATCAAACACAATGAAGACAAATGCTTACAGACAGCTTTTAATAGTACTGAAGTGATGTTTTATTCTGGGCTTTGGCCATACTCTTAATAGCTAGATTTGTGTGCCCTTTAGGTGCGTTCTGGGGGGTTTATTTGGCAAAGTGCATGGGTGGGAGCCTTATATGAGACTTACCTCTTTTTTATGGAAGAAGCCGCCAGTTGAGGTGCTCAAATGCCTTCTGGTAATCCTCTGCTGATGTTCATGTGCACTCATAGATGGATATGGGAGACTTCTATAAAACCTCTACATTTTTATAACCTATACCTGATTGTTCTTCTGTTATATTGCATCTCTTTCTGTATAGATAAGGTGGAATGATCAGCAATTACCAGTGCAGAGTCAAAAAGTAGAACCGATGCCACTTCTGGGCCCCAAGGTGAGTCTAATAATGACATCCTGCTCTGCAGGAATTCCCCATATGGGATTTATTCTAGCCAACCTGCATTGTAATTCCATTTCTAATGTCCATTTCTCAATTACTTGGAAACTGCTTTCCAAAGAGATGCATCTTATTTCAGGACTTCAAAATTTACTGCTCTAAGAAAACAGTGAGTTATTTGCTCCTTACAAAAAACCCCCAAAAAAACAGTCTTGGGACTGCAGGTGATTAGAATGTTGCAGGGCTGCTTTATCAGCCATGTTATATAGTCTGAGTTATTGCCTTCAGCTGTTCTTTATCTGATGTTTACAAATACTTGTTTGCATCAGTGTTTGCATCAGTGTTTGCTGCTGCTTTTTTATCTCCTTTTATCACTGTCACTAAAAGCTGATTCTGGCACCCTCTTCTAGTTACCCATTTTTCTGCCTCTGTTGACTGGCTAGTTGTAAAAGTATTATTTCTGTATTATTGGAAAGCAGCGTTTTATTCTTTTTCAGCTCTCTGCCTCTGAAAGCTGTGATTGCAAAATCGCACCAAGCAATTCCATTGGGTTTTTTATTTATCTCCCTCTGCTGCTATTTGCATTTTGCTGAAAGTAATTTTTTTTTCTTTTTAGTAAACATAATTAGCTCCTGTGAATATGAAACTGGTTTTCTTTATTGCTTTTTATTGAAGTATTTTTTTTTCTCTTCTCCCTTGAGATGAAATTGTAAACAGGACTGTTTTGGAAGGTATTCTTTCTTGCTTTTGTATTTGGAAACAAGGGAGATTAACATCTGTTATCATGTAATGTCTTATTGAAGATTTGAAACAGTTGTTAAACTGATAGAAAGTCTTTGAAATCTGTAAATCTTTACTTAATCTACACTAATTGAAAATCTTACCTATATTTAAAAAACATTAAAAACCATGTGGCAGACTTAATCATTGGCTTGTACTGACAGGAGTTTCTGAATGTCTTTCTCCTCAGTTAATTAGTTCATTCTTTAATAGGGATTATTTGAAAGGTACCTCTTGGGCATAGTGTGATGAAACAGTATTGAAAGGTGCAGGAGTATTCAGTGATTTGATCATATCTAGATGTTAATCTGACTGATTATCCATATGTTCCTTATGTTCCTTTTTATGAAAACCCCAAAGATATTCTATCATCCAAATTACATTTCCCAGTCTCGATTGATCTGTAAGTCTTTAATTCACTGTTCCCCATATCCTTTGGTAATGTAGATCTCTTGTGTCAGCTTTTTTCCTTTGAAGGAGTGTACACTTTCAACATGGAATCATCTTGCATTTAGAAAGCAGAAGGGTAGTTTTTCTACTTAAATTCAATTTGGTATTACATATCTCAAGTATCCTCCAGGATACTTGTCTCTTGGTTTGAATATTTTTTTTTGGGGGGGTGGAGGGGTATTTGGGTTTTGTTTTTTGTTTTTTTTTTCTTTGAACACAGCTTTGGTTTTGTTTTGTTTTTTTCCTGTTTGCTTGGTTTTTTACTACACTATCAAAATATATTAATTCATTAACTTAAATATTCTAATTAATTTACTTTAGGTCTATCGCTAGGACTTTATATTTCCCATGATTTTTGATGACTGGAAAAAGGGAAATATAACCCCCATTTTCAAGAACGGAAAAATGGATGACCCAGGGAATTACAGACCAGTCAGTGTCACCTCTGTGCCTGGCAAAATCTTGGAGCAGATTCTTCTGGAAAGCATGCTAAGGCACATGAAAAACAATGAGGTCATTGGTGACAGCCACCATGGCTTCACTGAGGGGAAATCCTGCCTGACCAATTTGGTGGCCTTCTATGATGGGGCTACAGAACTGATGGACAGGGGTAGAGCAGTTGAGGTCACCTACCTGGACTTGTGCGAAGCATTCAACGCTGTCCCACACAACATCCTTGTCTCTACATTGGAGAGACATCAATTTGATAGGTGGACCACTCAGTGGATAAAGAACTGGCTGGATGGCTGCACACAAAGAGTTGTTGTCAATGGCTCAATGTCCAGCTGGAGACCAGTAACGAGTGGTGTCCCTCAAGGATCAGTGTTGGGACTGGTCTTGTTCAACGTCTTTGTTGGTGACATGGACAGTGGGATTGAGTGCACCCCCAGCAAGAGTGAGTTTGCCAATGTCACCAAGCTGTGTGGTTCAGTTGATACGCTGGAGGGAAGGAATGCCATCCAGAGGGACCTTTGACACGCTTGTGAGGTGGGCTGATGCCAACCTTATGAAGTTTAACCATGCCAAGTGCAAAGTCCTACACCTGGGTCGGAGCAATCCCAGGCACAGCTCCAGGTTGGGCAGAGAAGAAATTCGGAGCAGCCCTGCAGAGAAGGACTTGGGGGTGTTGGTCAGTGAGAAAATGAACATGAGCCGGCTTCAGTGTGTGCTGGCAGCCCAGAAAGCCAACCGTATCCTGGGCTGCATCGAAAAGAGTGTGACCAGCAGGTCGAAGGAGGTGATCCTTCCCCTCTACTCTGCTCTGCTCTCATGAGACCTCACTTGGAGTATTGTGTGCAGTTCTGGTGTCCTGAACATAAAAAGGACATGGAACTGTTGGAACAAGTC